>JAJFDK010000263.1:0-12830 GCA_028637775.1 Xylariaceae sp. X167
ATAATTCAACTATTATAATAATAATTATAGATTGAATCTATTATTCAATTATAGATTATAATAAAAAAAAATATAAGGCCGGAACCGCTCTGATCCCCCTCACCTCACCTTCTCCACATTCCCATTTTCTTTTTTTTGCCCCACCCACACATACAATGATTTCATTGATTGTATGTGTGGGAGGGGACCATCTATCAGATTTTCCTTTTTTATTAATAATTAATCACCTCTCACCTCTTCAAATCCGAATCTATGAGGATTTGTAAGAGCGGGGCTCCGTAGGATTCAGAGTATAAGAGTCTCAGGGATAGAGGTAAAGAAAAAAAAAAAGAGTAAACTCTTTTTTTTTCCTTTCCTTTCTTTTATTAAATTTATTTAATAAATTTATACGAAAGGGAAGGTGAAAGATGCGTGCACAAGGAAAAATAAACTTCGCTTCAAATCTACTTACAACTTCCCCCCCCCCCCCACACTTTGTGTGGCCCTCACCTCTCCTCCCCCCCCCCACCACACACACTGATTTATTGATTGTATGTGTAGGTAGGGCGAGGGTGGGAAGGATGGAAGGGCAAGGTATAAGTAATTTTTGAAATTAACCCTATTAAATAACAATGGTTTTAAACATTGAAGGACAAACATCCCTAGCGTAGCTTTTCCAATAATCCAAGACCTTTCCTTTTAGTGCCTTGTGATCCTATGCCCCGCTTACGCGACTGTAAGACTTGTTGGTGGTCAAACAGTAAGGCAGGATTAAGCCATTAAACTTGATTAGTATTCTACATAACCATTATATACTAATATATAATAGTTAATAAAATATAAGATTAATTCATTATATTTAAACTACGACTAATTTCACTATAATCAAAATCCTACCTAATTAAATTGCTCCTCATTAAAGTTTTGTAAATCCATAAAAATATTTAGATACAAAAAAGCAATAATCATTAAACACATTATGTGTTTAGGCTTGTACATCTATACATAAATAAGATAGAATATAGCGTATTGCTATCTACTATTACAAACAAAAAAAATTACATTTAAAATTTTATTTAGTGATACATCCATAAATAATAGGCGTAAAACATAATTGGACACTCCCATTTACTCTTTGTGGGGTCTGTGCCCCGCATAACCCAAGGTTAAATCCATTTTATGGATTATTTTAATTTCTGTTTATATATATATATATATTCATATATATCATATACATATTTAATATTTAAACCTTGTCCGACTGTACATTTGGACAGACATTTCAGCCTAACCCTGGTGAACCAGTCTGTAGCGACATTTATAACTGCCGACGGTCTTGAATAAAACTATATCCTTTGACCGTTTTCACCTTTAATTTAAAGTGAAATAAGAACTATTCAGTTATAACTTTACCTAGTTCTTTTTTAGCTATCCTTTTTATAGTAGCGATTCACGCTACTTATGGAACTAAGATAACCATATTTTTATTTTTTTTTCTTGTGTGACCCTCTCTTCCTCTCACTTCCGTCTTCCCTCATATAAATATATTTAATTTTATTTAATAACCTCCTCTTCCTTACGTGGGGAAGAGGAGGGAAGGCGAGAAGAGGACGTTTGGTTTTAAACTACTACCAAGATAACAGACTCGTACTCGAGTATGCTACAATAAATGCATAAAATATAATTATGTTAGATTTAGCTAACACTTTAAAGTTGGAATTTAACCAACCCAGCTTATAAAACAAAAAAAAAACAATTTTTTTTTTAAACTGTCTCCTAGCAATTTTTCCTTTCTAAGGTTATTGTCTTTGACCTCCTTCCCACCCTCGCCCGCACCAACCCTTCTGCATCTCATACAAAGTATGAGATGCAGAAGAGCTGGTGGAAGGGTGGGGGGAGGATCCTCCAAAAAAAATTTGGTTTTGAAGGGGGACAAGAGGATTAATTAATCCATACAATACGATCCCCAAATAAAGGTATTACATTTTTATCTTATCAATTACCTTATATACTAAAATTTGTCCCCAACCATATCTAATAATTAGTAACAGTAAAGCTGCATAGGGTCTTCTCGTCTAACTAGAGGTAAGCAGTATCTGCACTGCTATGCCAATTTCACTGAGTCAATCGTAGAGACAGCGGTTGTATCGTTACATCATTCCGACCACAATATTTAACCATAGTTATATACCAATTCTTATATAACCGTAGGTTTAGGTTTATTGTGGATATTCTTTAAGCTTAGGGTACTTAATTTCATCTAAGCGCCGGTTTCCCGGTGACTAGAGCACACCTTACAATATATAACTAAAATACTATTATAACTATATATTGAAGAAGCATCTGCTCGTTGCTCTTTTACAGCATTAAATTTAACGCTGATTTAGATCCGCGATAACCCATTTCTTTTTCAAGAGATCTCTTAGATTATTACTATACACGGATAATTATTCCGTCCGCTTTAAGCTTTCGCTAGAGTCTTAGCTCTATTTTCCCTCAAAATTAGAAAAAAATTAAAGTTTAGTACAACCCCATCTATTAGACAGAGCCGTGAATCCCATTCCGGGTGAGAATTCACTAAGAGCTTTAGGGTGTCTCCGGAGTTTGCCTCTTTTTTTTTTGCACAAAATATCAGTTTCCTAGACTAATATTTTATTTCCATATTCTTACATAAGCCAGCTATAATATTACGTCCTTCACTAATCATTTATCCCTTCATACTCTGCAGCTAAAGTGCAGAGAGGGCTAAGTAGATGCACCTCACTTTACTCGCTACGAGCTAAGATACAGCTAACAAAATAAAAACAAATTGGTTTTTTCTATTTTGTAGCTTACGTAGTAGCTTGCGCACTTAATCAACTTATTCTGTTTTAGTTTTCTCATCGTTTTGAGGGACGATTAAACTAGAAGATATTAAATAATTATCTTTGAAGATTTTTCCACTAGATAAATAAGCCTTTATAGTTTGACCTGTAGTGTTTAAAGCTAAAGCAGCCTGTCTAAAAGATAAATATTTATCCACTTTACCTTTACCAATATCAGTAATAAAAACAGAAATACTTTTATCCTTAATATGGAAAGTATTATCGTCAGCTCATTTAATATAAAATCCCTTATAAGACTTATTACTTCCTACGTATTTGTAAAATGTTGATTTGTTAGCTGAATAATCTTGACTCTTTAAGAATTCTAAACAACTTTTAATACTATTAAAAGTTTGGATATCGCTATCATTACCTTCCGCTATTAGTATAATTTGTCTTCCTTCTTTAGATTTGGTTTTTTCAACTAATCTATCTTCCTCTAACATTTTTAATACTTCGAATTCTGTTAAATTACTTGATTTTATATCTTCTATCAAATAATCTGTAAATATATACTTACCTAAATAAATCTCTTTAAGATTTATACTACGTTGAATAATACTATGATGAATACCTAACTTAAAGATAAAATCCTCTTGTTTAAGTGCAGAAAAGATTAACTGAGATAAATCTTTAGTATATAAGAATAAAGCTTTTGATCTTGATCCCGATATATTATTTACTACTCTTAACGTATTTAAATCATATTTCTTATGAAGTAAGAAATATTGTTCTAAACAAAGTTCTAACCCTTCATAGTGTTCTTCATTTAATAATATGACATCTAGAGTAAAAGCATTTAAACCTTCTTGATTTAAAAAAGGAATAAATTTACCTATGCTATCATGAGTTTGGTTAAAATAACCTAATAATCTTCGAGCTAAAGAACGAGAAGATCCGACATACGCAGAACCAGTAGCGATATGTGTTCAAATATAAACCCCTGCTTTACTTTTTTCATTTCGGACTGTACCTATTTTGTCTGCAAATATCTCTGATGATGTCGTATCTTGGCTTAAATTAGTAAAATTTAACCTTGGTTTACTTAAGATTAAATCTAAAGTAATTTGATCAATACTAAACCCTGTTAAAGATAATACTGTATTAATTTCAGTAGCAGTTATAGGTGCATCAGATTTAAAATACTCTAAAGCTAATTCGTAAGCAGTTTTATTAAAACCTTGAATTTGTTCTTTTCTATTCTGAATTATTTCTCAATCTCTAGCTAAATGGAATATTGTTGTTGAAAAGTTATGGTGAGGGACATCTACTATATTATAAATCTTATTTTTATTTAAAATATAAAATAACATTTTGGCAACGAGAACTTTTTTTTCATTAAATATTTTAATTTTTTAGAGCACACTAGGTATAGCTCTATTCTGTTATATACAACAATTATTATTATAGTTAAATTTACATAATCAAGCGATTGCTTGCGCTACAAAATGGTAATAAAAAATGCGACGCGAAAATAAAAATATGGAAATAGAATTGGAATGGAATTTTCATTCATGCAAAGACTGCATTTAACAGTCAAGGTATTCCGCTACCTTAGGACCCTCAAGATAAGGCCGCCATTAACCGGGGGTTCCTACAGTACCAAACCTTTTAAAGTAAGTTATTTTCGTTAGCCAGCCGGCACCGGGCAGAAATCACACTCTATACTTAGACTTTAAGTCTTTATGCAAAGTGCTTTGTTTTAATTAAACAGTCGTACAACCTGATTTTATGCTTCTTCCTTCTTACCCTTACCCATCTCTACAGTAGCGCAGCTGCGCTACTGCAGAGAGTAGATTTGGGACGAATGAGCCCTCCTTGTCCCGAAGTTACGGTAGTTAGTTTGCCGAGTTCCTTTACGATTGTTAGCTCATTTACGCCTTCGTATTCTACACTAGCTTACTTGTTTCAGTTTCTAGGTACGGTTATTTATTAATACATTGTAAATATTAACATACTACTTCGATTTTCCAGCACACTTTTCACTTTAAAAATGTGGCGTTTATGAAGCAATAAAGACTTTGCTCATCGTTTTAACCTTTGGGATTATAAAACTTAGAGGCCGTTACTTTAAAAAAACCATAAGCTTTAGGCGAGAGTTGGACTATTGTCAGATTTCTTTAAGAAATCGGGTAATTTTAAAATTACCACTTACAACTTCTTTTTTGTTACTCATGTCACCATTATCTCTTGAGTTTGCTGTTAATAATTATACTTGTTAATTATACTCATACGCCTCCTAACCCACTCCCTCTTTTTCTTTTCCCCTCCCTGCTTATTTAGAAGGGAGGGTTTGGTATTGGCTATTGGAGGCGCTAAATTCATTTATTATAAAATAATATAATGAAGGAGGTTCACTCAATGTTCTGCTACCCCAGTAAATGACAATAATTTATTTATTATTATCAATTATAGACAAAGTTTCGGTACATTGTTTAGATCCGTTAAATTTTAGACGCCTTTAAAAAAAAATTAACAAGTGCTCTGTTACGCATAGCGATCAAATTTCTCATAGGAACAATAGATTTTATTTTTGTGGGTGTAGATTTGGCTTGTCATTTTTGTTTGATTTTATCTCCATAATTTCTTGTAAACCTTCCTTTGTTAAATGCTTTTTAGATTTTATAATAGATGCAACTAATTTAAAATCTGAATAATCTTGCGATTTTATACCTAATATAGGATATTTATCGAAAAAAGGTATAATTTTTTCGATTATATCGCTAAATTTCGTAACTTGAAAATCTACTATATCACCACGAGTAGATAAATATCCACATTTTAAATAGTTTATTATACTTTCCATTAATAACTTATCTTTACAATGTTGAGTTATTTGAAATCTTAATCCTACTTGATATCCTAATTTATGAGTAGAAGAATTAATTAATCTAATTAGAAAATTCCCTTCTCCACTTACAAATCCTAATAATCATTCCGGGCTTGGTATTGTTTTATCTGCTTGTGCACGAGCGATAGGTACAATACCCGGAAATGCTTCTTTTAAATCTGAATTCAGTCCTCAATTACTAGATGCTTTTAAAGCTACCAATTTTAATAGACCTTCCTTAGTTAAATGTTGTTTATCCTTCATTAATTCATATGCTTCTCTAAAAAGTATGTAATCTCCATACTTTTGAGTAATCAAAGGATATTTATCAAAAAAATCTACTATTGATTTCATATCTTTAAATGAAGATACTTGATATTCTACAATATCTCTAATCCCCCGGAGGGGGATACGAGATGAATAAATTTTACCTACATTTAGGCTATTTTTAATCGATTCTAGTAAAAGGCTATCTTGTTTATGTAAAGATAATTGAAAATAAAGTCTAACGATAAAAGGAAGATTATCTTTATCTGATTTATATCTTGGACTCTTCAATATAGAAATTCTAAAGCACCCTTCGGCATCTACAAGTCCAGTTACTGTATAAGGAGATAAATTATTAATTGTACTTAAATTACTGCAATATCTTGTAAATCTAGTGTTCTTTCAGAAAGGATTCTGATTTGATAACTTTTTCCAAAGCCCATTAGAGTACACCTCAACATTGAAATTCCTGTTCGATTGGTTAGAAATTTCGTAAAAGAGACCAGAAATTTCAATGTAACTACCGTCTACTCGTTGCTCTTTTACAGTAATAATCTCACTTTTTACTGACTTAGATCCGCGATATCCCATTTCACTTTCGTTCATATTTTGACTTGTTACTATACCTGAGTAATTAGTTCAGCCACTCAAATATTTTCATATCTGGTTTAGTATCAAAATTTTTAGGAAGTCCCCGGAGTTTGATAGTTTCACCCACACGGATGATTTCCTATATCATCCAGCAGGTCTTTGAATTATGGCTGCTTCTAAGCCCATCTCCTTGTCGACTTAAATAAAGACTTTCTTAATTTCACTTAACAATAATTTCTTTCCACTTTCATAAAAAAATGAGGTTGGAAAGAAATATATGATTTTGGAACCTTAACTTTTGTTCAGGGCTGTTTCCCTTTTGACAATACACAGTATTTGATTTTATTTTTAACTACTGAAACAAATACCGAGATTATTCGGAAAAATTAAATTTTATTCAATTTACCCTTATAATCTTAACAATATTACTCCTAATTACTTAAAGAAACTCAAAATAAATATACCCCTATATTTATAATGAGTACTTTAGAATTATAAAGTATATTAAAGTTATTTTATATTATTATTATTATTATTATCTTTTTTTTCTTCCCCATTCCCCTAGGGACAAATAAATACTTTGAATCTTTTCCTTAGATTCAAAGTATGATTACAGTATATATAAAGTGATGCTAAATATTATTATTTAGCAAAGCTATATTATAAATAATTCTTACATAAGTAAATAAAAAGTATTATGTAACTTTTTAAATTATTTAATTACTCTATATAATCCCTTTAATAGGCTATTTCTTTTCTCTGAGTTATTTATAGCTTGAGGAGTTACCCCCAAAAATTTTGCTGCTTCAGCTCGACTAGAAAATACTGTAATTTCATTAGTTTTCGTATTTTGAATTTTGACTTCTTGTGCTTTGATTTTTTCTACTGTAACATTAAATTTTGCTAAAGCTTCTTCTACTTTAGCCTTAATTAAATCAGAAATAGATTCAGTAGTCAAATTATTCTTTTCAATATCTAATATGAAAAATCTTTCTTTGATAATACTTACTCTTTTTTTAGCATTACGAATAGCTTGTTCAGTTACTCCTAAAAATTCAGCAACTTCCCGTTGATTTGTAAATTCTTTAATTTCTTTAGTTACAGCATCTAACACTATAGTTTCAACACCTGATCTCTCAATCCCCTTCAATCTCAGATTTGTTAAAGCTTCTTCTGATAAGGGATTAGACTGCTTATAACTAGTAGTAGTTAAGCTTAATTTTTTCCGTGTTGTATCTTTAACTATTCTGTCAAGAGTAGAATATGCGTATTTTAGTTCGTTATATCCAGGTAACATTGTATCTAAGTAGTATTGTTCTCTTTCTAGTAATTGATCTTTAGCGCAATATTCAAGGATAGAAACTGTAAAATTTTTATGCCCATACTTTAATAAAGCTTTATGTATTGCTCGACGATCTCGTATTAAATTACTAGGATGATAATAAGTACCTAGTCTTCTGGATAAATCTACTGCACTTCCTACATAACATTTACCATTCAAATTATTCTCCCATAAATAAACCCCTGACTGAAAACGATGTTTTTTTATAACGACAGGACGCGATTCTAGTGCATTTTTGTACGTGTACATTTTTTCCATAGGTGACTTGTATATAGATACCTCCGTAGAGGATAATATTTATGTTAGTACTAATAAATATACTCAGACTCGAACTGAGAGTTTGGAGGTTGAAGCCCTCCCTATTTTACCAATAACACTATACGCTTAAAAACGCATATTTTCGTACAATAGTTACTAACTAATTCTTGAATAGTATTCATACTGTAAAACATAATATAATACAAATTAATCTAATCTGTTATCGATATATACATTTTCTATAAAACGAACTTGATAATAAATATCATTTCTTTTCCCTACATATTTAAGATTATAATCTTAAATAACTCCCCCCTCAGCAAACTAATAATAATAATAATAATAATAATAATAATTTCTTTAATCATTGTAAAGATAGGTATTCTAAATTCAAACTTTACACTATTTTGAATATATAGCAAACTTCTTCGTTTCCTTCTCCCCCCCTCTCCCCCCCGTGGTAATTGGAAGATTCCTAAAAGGAATCCCCAATTCCCTTATCCCCCCTAGGGGATTAGGGGGTGGGTGAGCATAATATAAAGATCACTCTTCACCCTAGTATTTCTACAATCCCTCCCTTACTTCTTTAATTGAATATTCAATTCAAGAAAGGAAAATAAGGGGATGGGGTAATATGGGAAAGTAGAGAGAAAGAGTGAGAAGGAAAAGTGGAGGGGTCCACTTCTATATTCGAAGATTATTTATCTTCCTAAAATCTCGAGTAATGAGCTACTTAGGAAAATTTTAAGAGCTATGCGAAGATATATATAGCGTAGCTATATATATCCCCCTATAAACAAAATAAGATTCCCTACCAGGGAATCTTCTCTCCTTCCCCTCTTCAAGAGGGGAAGGGAGGGTATTTAGTTATAAAAATCTTCTTGAATAAGATAATTTGTTTTTTTATAAACAAAATCTTCTCCTTGAATAATTCATTCTAAATTATCTTATTATCTATTTTGATAATAAGATAATTTGATTGTTTTTTTATAAACAAAATCTTCTCCCTGAATAATTCATTCTAAATTATCCATTTTGATAATAAGTCATTTGATTTATTTAGCAAGATAATTTGCTAATAAATCAAAATGACTTTATTACCATTGCATCCTTTAAGATGAGGCTTGACTATATCTTAAGCTTGCGCCATCCAACATTTAGTCGATGAACTGCACACCTATCTTAACGTTCCCTCCCCTCTTTTTATACATAAAAACGTATAAAAAGAGGGGAGGAGAGTAAGTTAGGTGCTTGGCTGCGGATAACCCATTTTAAACTAATCCCTCACGATTTTACCATACCTCGAGTCATTACCTGAGCCATAAGACGTGTTACCACTCTCACTTGGTTGTGATTGCTTTAGGGTGTTCCCGCAATTTGATGGTTTATAGCAGATGGTTCACATCCACAAAAAGGCTGTATATACAACCTTATCATTCTATGTCTGAAAATTTAAGATGGATCTTTGCCATTCCGAGTCTACATACTCACCGATAAAGTCTTTACGACTCCCCGATATATACAAAGTAAAATGTGAATTTGTTTTTAAAAATTATTTACATCTTGCCTGAGATTAAGTTCTGTACCTGCGAAGATGTTACTTAAATTGCCTACTTTTATAGTTTTCGCAGAAACTGAGGCCCCAGCTATCGCATATAGATAGGACCATATCCCTTGAATAATCTTACTTGATCTACTCAAATATCAATAATTTAGTATTTTTTTTTACTTATGAATATACTTTACCCTAATATGATAGAATATCTTTTTTTGATAAGTTTACCACAATCTACTGCTCTTCTAATAGCTGTTCTACTAACACCTAGAGCTGCAGCAGCATTTGTTAAACTTGTATACTTTACTACTACAGAAGATTCAAGATCTTTTACTGAAACAGCTACACCTCTAATATCCACAGCTGCCTTTGAAATTTTAGCACGTGTTTCAATTGAAAGCTTAATACCTTCTTTTAATTCAGATAATTTTTTTCTAAGTTCTGGTGATAAAATTCTACCTGTAGCTGATTTGGATAAGTTTTCTCTAGTTAAATCACTTACTTTTCGTTCATTTTTAAAAAATTCGATAGTCTCAGGTTTATGCTTAAAACCTAAAAGAGAACCAGCCTTAGTTAATATATTATATTCTGGTTTTAACATATCTAAATAATACTGTTCTCTTTCTATAGGATTAACTCCTTCTGCACAATACTCTAATATCTCTAATTTAAAATTTTGGAACCCATATTTTAAAAAAGCATTATGTATAGCAACAGTTTTTTTAACTGGTGAATTTAACTGAGTCAAGCTATAATATTTATAAAATCTTGTAGTCAAATTTACAGAACTTCCTACGTAAGTTTTTTGATTTTTTTTATTAAATCAACGGTAAATACCTACTTTACCCTTATTATCCGAAAGTATACGCTTTTTATCATCTAGGCAATTAAAATATGTGATAACTGGCTTTAAATCTGTGTGAGAGCAGGTACTATTAAGATTTATTTCATTTTTATTATTATTCATGTTTTAATTTAATTTTAAATTTTTATTAATATTGAATATAATACGGAAGAGTACGGTATCTCTAGTCGTTGAACGTTTTTATCTCTTGTGCACCGCTCTTCCAATTTTTATATAAAAATAGCCTGCACAAGGAAAAATAAACTTCGCTTCAAGTCTACTTAGACCTCAGACTTAAGCAACTTTTGAAACGCCTAAACCTAACGGGTCTAAGTAATTCTTGAAATTAACCTGTGTATTTGCCAATGGTTTGAAACATTGGAGGACAAACATCCAGCTATGTTAAACTTTTTTGTATATTACTATCGCAGTCCAACTTGTTATCATAAAATTATTATTTCCATTATTTACATAATGGTTCAGACTATTTCTTCTCTTCTTTCTTATATCACATAGAACCAATAAATTTAACGAGTTAACTTGCCAACTAATACTAAAGTATAGCAAAAAAAAAATACTAAATTATGAATCATTCTTTCGAATGGGGCATGACTATACCTTAAGCTAATATTTTTTTTTGTTAATAAATAAAAATAAAAGCCAACCACCGTCTAGTCGATGAACTGCATACCTTATATTCAAATTATTTGAAAATAAGGATACTTGGCTGCGGATTACCCATTAATCTAGAATATTCTAAATAATCAATTTCGATTTTACCATACCATGAGTCATTACCTATGCCACTAACTCTATTACTAGGCTAGTTTGGTTGAAATTACTTTAGGGCCTTCCCGCAATTTGATGATTTATAGCAGATGGTTCACATCCACTTACTGGCTTTGACGAATGCGAAGTAATTTAATACTTACCAGCTATCTAGGTCAGTTTTGTCTTTCACTACACTTACCATAATTCTTCGGATGCTTTTGCTACAGCACAGTATCTTCTCTTTATCCCATTGCTATCTATATACGTAATGATTTTTGAAATTTATATACGTAATGATTTTTTTTTGGGATTTAGTTGAGATTATTCTCCCTAAATAGTAAGGAATAGTATCCTAAGTACTATCCATTTACAGATTATATTGTTTGATTTGTATATACAAATTAACAATATTATCCTGTAACGTTTCCGTTAGGGCTTGACTATATTTTAAGCCTACTAATAACTAGCTAAAGAATAACTAGGTTATATAAGTAAACCAATCTCTTATTAGTCGATGAACCTTATTCTGAGTAATTCAGAAGCTTGGCTGCGGATTATCCATTCTACTTACGTAGAATCAACCTTGATATTACTTTACCTTTAAGATAATCTTAAAGGATACTCGCGAGTCATTACCTGCGCCCTTAGTATATCGCTATAACTAAGTTAGTTAAGGTTGCTTTAGAACTTCCCCGACAATTGAAAGATTTATAACCTAAGGTTTACTTAGGTTCGGGCTAATCGATCCTTACTAACAGGATCGAGGAATTTTACCCGTTCGGACTTTTTATATCCTGATTATAGTAAGATCACCTAGCTTCGGGTCTAACTTTAGACACTAATTCATTTATGATCATCGGTTTAACTACGCAAATTACTCGCATCTAATGTTAACTTGGTGACCCATTATGCAAAAGGTACGCTTGTATTCACAAAAATAAATTAAAGCTGCTTATAAAACTACTATTTCAACCCATTCCCTCACGGTACTATTCACTGTCGCTTATGTATTATATTTAGCCTTAGAGGAAGGTTCCCCTTAATATTTAAACAGATTTGTATCCATTTTACTTATTTATATATAATAATATATAGGCTACTCTACTTTCATTCACACTAATTGTAGAATCTCGTTTGATTTCTTTTCCTGAAGTTACTAAGATATTTCAATTCGCCTTCGTTTATTATTTAATTTCTCTAAGAGTTTATATGTTTAATACATAATTTTATTTTTTTTTTGCACTCTTTAATACATAGCTTATTACAGGGATCCTTAATAGTCTCTTTATATACTTATTTATATTATATATATAAAAATTTTCCTTGTATATCTAGTACATTATATCACTATTTATTTTAACTGTTTTATCGGATTATTACGATTCGAACGTAACTTTTCTGCATCCCAATTGCAGCGCCTAACCTACCCGGCCCTAATCCGTGTTTTTTTTTAGTTCATCCCTTAATTACCTTCTCCGGCCCCACCCTTTAATTCCCCCCCCCCCCCAGCGAAGCAGCCCCCCCCCCCC
>JAJFDK010000264.1:0-12561 GCA_028637775.1 Xylariaceae sp. X167
CCAGCTCGGCTTTTTTTTCCCCTTCGTTCTCCTCAGAAGACTGTAAAAACGACGTTTTTGAAGGATTTGGTCAAAAATGGGGATTTTGCCTGGTTTTGGGAATAGCCTCATGCACCCCTGGTCAGCCAATCAGACTACTTGAATAGCGCCCACTGAATATTGCAGGAGATTACGGTACTCATGCCACTTGGGTCACTTCATTTCGAAGTACTCACAGCAAAGAGATTGCCTCAAATGTGCTCAACTTTCACACCATAGCCAATGAGCTATGTCAAGAAGCGGCCCTGATGAGTGTCTCTCGCACCAGTGGAAGAGTAGTGAAGGGAGGAGCCTTTGTCACTTTCAATCCAGAGAACATTAATGAAGAGCCTACTATGAATGGCTCAGAAGATCGATTTTACCGAGCTCGAAATCAGAAAAGACAGCAAATTTGCCATGATCGACGCCTTATTGGACACAATGGGAGCTTGTCGCGACAATCTCATAAGCGCCCATATCTAGACACTCGAAATGACGAAGAGATTGACAATCCCAATGTTAAGGATTGTTCTGTCTGTTATGAAAGACACCCTGTTGACAGATGTTGGTTTGTGTTCCCTGAAACAAGTCCTGATGGGTGGCAGCCCAACAGATTCAAACAAAGACTTGCCTCTTCAAGGATCAACACAGATGACAAAGTCAAGACTATAGTGCAAAGAGCTAAGGCACGGCGCATATCCAACGATCATCCCAATAAGACCAGACAAGACTGACTCCCAGTGCCCCCTATAGCACGCATAAAGAGCTCCTTCTTGGCTAGTGACAAGTTCATCAAGGAACTCCCTCCGCGGAACTATGCTATAATGGATTCAGGAACTAGCATGCATATTTTCAACCAGTCCCGACGATTTCTCAACCTAAAGGGTACAGCACCTGATGATTCAATTCTGGCTGGAGACAACACTCTTCCCATACATGGCTAAAGTGAGGTAGATATAAAGGTCCAAGGTCCTCTTA
Source organism: Xylariaceae sp. X167 (assembly GCA_028637775.1). Taxonomy (NCBI): domain Eukaryota; kingdom Fungi; phylum Ascomycota; class Sordariomycetes; order Xylariales; family Xylariaceae; species Xylariaceae sp. X167. The sequence goes on from JAJFDK010000264.1 coordinate 997, forward strand.
ATCTGGGTATTTATCGCCTTTACAATGTTGCCTTTTGCCCAGACATGGCGACGAACCTTGTATCTCTAACAGCCTTGAACGAAAAACGAGTCTACTGGGACAATCAACCAGGATCAGATCTCATGTATCATCACTGGGGAGCTCCATTGTGCTATCTCAAGAGAATGTATGGACAATATGTGGAGGAAGACGTTCCAGCACGCATGAGAGCACAAGCATTCTATACAAGACGGAACCTGCTCAACTCATACACTGGACGTCCAAAGTCTGGAGCTACAATGTAAAGATGGCACCAACGTTTAAGACATATTGGAGTTGAGCCTCTCAAAAGACTGTTAACTCATACTGAGGGGGTGAACTACAGTTCACACCCTGAACATGAAATTCGAACATCAGGCTGTGTGGCTTGCAGTGAATCAAAAGCGCACCGCAGAATAGAGCGAAAAGCTCGTTCAGAAGTCGCAGAAGCAGGAATAAGGATGGCTGTTGACTTCCACGAGTTCGACAATCCTGGAAATGGCCACCTCTATCGTGCAATGTTTGTCACAGACAGATATTCTGGCTATACATGGTAGTATTACTTCGATAACAAGCGCGCCAGCAGTATACAGCAAGCTCTGGAAGATATCATCATGCATATGCAAATCCACTACAAAACTCATGTGCGAACTATTGAGTGTAATAACGAGCTTGCCGGAAATGTGGAGGAGACTTCCAAACTCACAACAGCACTCCATAATAAGTTTGGAACCAAACTCGAAATTTCACCCCCTCACACTCAAGATTTGAATGGAGCTGCTGAAAGAGTTGGAGCTTTAATTAAGTACATGGCACGCTCTATGTGAAGTGACTATCGACTACCAAGTTTCCTATGGCAGGAAATTGTAAAGACAGTCATCTACTTCTACAATCGCACCCCTCGTCGTGTTAATGACTGGCGAGCTCCATATGAAAAGTTTCACTCATTCTTTGACTACATCAAAGGGGTAGTCAACTACAAACGGACTCCATACTTTGGACATCTAAGAGCTTATGGGTGTATGGCTTTTGCTATGACCTCTGACGCAAAACAGAAACTCCACAGACGTCAAAAGCTGCATCCTAATGCTTGGATAGGATATCTGGTGGAATATCAGTCAACTAATACATATAGAATCTGGCTACCCAGAGACAACAAAATAATCGTTACGCGAGATGTGAACTTCAACGAAAATGAGTTCTTCAGTGGAGATAAGGATGAGTTCAGAGATGACCTACTATGAATCTCATCAGATGAGTACGAGGAGCTCCTTCGAAACATCAATTATCAACACTCAGCAACTGTCGATCTATCAATCCATAGGACGCAGCAAGACGAAGAAGAGCCGAGGCCGGTGCCCCAAACTTTTGAAATAGAACTGCAAGGCACAGAACAGGAGGCTCCGCCGCGTGAGGAGCTTAACATACACATGTCAGAAGCTCCCGTTATCATGAATGGGTCGCCTACACCTCCACCAACACCACATGGTTTACCTATGGCTATTCGCAATCTAGCCATTTGAGATGTTCATACCAACCACCGTAAGTGGAACACTCTTGATCCCATGAATCAGAACCACTGCACTTCACAATGGGTGGCTAGTTTCAACACAGGCTTTATGCATGGAGCAAGAGCTCAGAAGGCTAGAATTATTCGAGGCCACACAAAATCTACAAGCCCATTATCTCAGGTACTCAATACTGAGAATGGTAGCTCACAGGCTCTCATGGATGCCCACAGTAAACAATCACAGGTACCTAATACTGTTGATGATACTGATGGAGAGAGGGACGCCTCTTCACCAACCCATGAATATTATCTCAGCAGAGCGCAGAATACTGCTGAAGTCGCAGAAGATAAAAGAGCTCGTCATACATCATTCATTGGATCACAGCTACTAAACATTGTTGACCATTCTTCACACATCAGAGCTTGTCAGACACAGCTCAACAGATCTCAATCTTCAGATGATGAGATGAAAAACAAAAACAGAGCCAGAGAGTGGTGATGCACAAGCTCGTTTACAAAAGCTGTTGAAGGAAGGGGGGAAGATTCACCATAGAGATCTTCCTCCACCACCTAAATGGCATAACGAGCTTGACAGTCATCCATTAGGAGCTCAATTCAAAAAAGCTGAAACAGCTCATTTACATAGTCACAAAGACATACATACATGGATCGCAACTCCAAAAGCTACATCACGAAACAAGACAATACTCAACTGAATGTGGGTGTATATCTACAAATTCAACAAACATGGTCATTACCTCAAATCAAAAGCTCGCCTATTAGTGCGAGGAGATCAACAATCAAATCACAGTGTTAACAATACTTATGCTAGCACATTAGCATGAAAGTCTTTCAGGACACTCATGGCCAGTGCAGCCAAGTTTGATTTGAAGCTCAGGCAATATGATGCAGTCAATGCATTTGTCAATGCCAAAATAGATCAATAGGTCTATATGCAAATGCCACCAGGCTATAGAAAACCCAACACTGTTCTCAAGCTGGAACGAGCCTTATATGGCTTACGGCAGTCTCCTTTACTATGGCAGAAGGAGCTCACCACCACTCTCCATGAGATCGGTTTCACGACTATTCCCCATAAGCCATGCTGCTTTAAATATCAGGGGATGCTGCTCTTCGTATATGTTGATGATATAGTCATCGCATACAAGAAAGAAAAGCAAAATATCACTGATCACATCATCAGTGAACTGAGAAAGAGGTACAGCCTTACAGGAGGTGATAACCTACAGTGGTTATTAGGAGTTGAAGTCATACGAGATCGCAATAGACGACTAATCTGGCTTTCTCAAGCATTATATATCGAGAAAATTGCTCGATTAAGAGATGATACTTCTACCAAACACGCGAGCACTCCAATGCGTGCCGACGAGCTCTTCCCTTATAAATCCAGAGCAACTCCTCAATCAATCCAAAGATTTCAAAGGAAGATAGGCTCGATTCTATATGCTGCCATTATTACACGCCCTGATATCGCATTTGCAGCCTCGAGACTATCCAGATTTAATCATAACCCATCACCAGAGCATCACAGAGCTGCAGATCGAGTTTTACCCTATCTTCTACTTACTCAAAGTCATGCTTTACAATTCGGAAATGGGGACGACTTTGTTATTGCAAGTGACGCATCATTTGCTGATAACTCACTCGACATAAGGAGCTCACAAGCATATGTTATGAAGCTCTTTGGTGGAACCATTGGCTGGAGAGCCAATAAGCAAGAAACAGTGATCACCCCAACTACCGAAGCTGAGTTATTGGCTCTAGCACATGCAGCTAAAGAGAGAATGTTTATCAACAGACTTCTAGGAGAGCTAGGCATCACTTTTGACAACTCACCCATAAGAGTCCAGTGTGATAATCAGCAAACCATTGGTCTGGTGACCAAAGAAATTGCTCAGCTTAAAACCACGCTAAAGCATGTTGACATCCACAATCACTGATTGAGACAGGAAACAGAAAAAGGACATATTCATGTGGAATATACACCAACAGACGACATGATTGCCGACGGACTCATGAAGGCTCTGCCTATTCAGAAGTGGGATACATTTCTGTCCAACATACAGCTATGTGAAATGAAAAAACGAGATGAGAGCTCATCACAAGTTAATGATGAGCTCGAAAATTCACTACAATGTGGTGAATCTACCTCATCAAGCCACTGACAATGTGCTATTACTCATCTTCCTCATCCTCTTCCTGCTCTTCTTCCTGCTCTTCTTCCTCCTCTTCTTCCTCCTCTTCTTCCTCTTCTTCATCCTCCTCATCCTCTTGCTCATCAGATCCATCATCACCAGTGAGCATGTCAACATCCTCCTGATTCTCAGAGGCACCACCGAGCTCGCCATCTGCCTCCAGAAGCTCCAAATGGTATCTCACAAGGTGACGCATTTTCTTGATCTACTGCGGCGATGCCTTGGTCAAGAGAGCGTTGCGGAGCGCCTTAGCACCAGGATGAAGCTCGGAAGGACTGAAAAAGAAGTTAAGACAGAACACAAAAGGCTGGGAAAGGAGACTTACATGTGAAAACATGAATGCCCATATGAGCAATTCAAGCAGCGAGAGCTTCTTCCAATCTTTTGGAAGCACTCCCCATCAGAACGACCACGCAGAGCACTCTTAACACAGCGGTAGCATGGGACTTCATTCATGACACCTGAAGAAGTGTGATGAGCTGGTGGTGTGTGCTGGCGAGCTCGCGAAGTCAGGTCCTCATCTGGAACTTGTTCCACAACATGAGCACGAACAACACGTCCAGAACGTGGAGTAATAGTGCGAGCATTAGATGGGATGGCAACAAAGATTTTCTTAGGAAGGACTGCTGGAATAGACTCATCAGATGAGGATTCCTGATCAGCAGTGTAATGCATGATGAATTGAGTGATGTGGAGTATAAGTTGGGTGTTGGTGCTGGTGCTGGTACTGCCTAGCGGTCTGAATATGAAGAAAAGAGGAAGAAGTTAGGAGCTTGCCAGAACGAGCGGCCAGCTCTGTATTTGTAGGAAAGATACGGCGGTACCTATCCTAACGGGGTGGGTTGGCTAAACCGGATCCAGCGTACTGCTTCCGGCATACCTACTGCTTCCGGCGTACAAAGCACTAAAAAAACCACAAAGCACTAAACCTGTATAAGTAAAGCCGTTAATCGGCCAGCCTATAGCAAAGAGCAACACAGGAACGTTAAACCACGAATCTAACAAATTGGCGATCATATTGAATCATTGGAGGCATAAAACAGCAAGCTTCGACCCTACTGTTCGTATTTTAGTTCAAAAGTCATTAGGTATGCGTAACCTATCAAGGATGTTCCTTGCATATGCACCTTGTAAGCTCCAATATTTATGAAACTCTCGTATCACAGCATCTCTGTCATCAACGTCGCTATAGCGAAAACGCCAGGGTTCGATTTGTATTGAGGTGTAAACGTCAATCGGCATAGGCAACGTATGGAAATCAAGAGCCTATGCTATCGAATTAATTAAATCAGGCTGTTCGGCCTGACATTTTTGACGCAAAGCAAAATGCAATTCGAAGTCGATTTCGTTGAAGCGCATCGGTTGAGTTTAAAGTCGTAACCAAGCAATCTCAATGTCATATCACCTTGTGATGCCACGTTCGGGATGTGATGCGTCGGCTTCCGATGAAACGATAGCGTTATGAACATGCTCGAGAATGTTCAACATAAGGTCCAGTTGTCGACAAAACGAGTGATCATTAACAATGTGAACGATGCCTCGAAGGAGTTTATTATCTTCACAGCTTTCCAACGTCCGTTGTACAGCTTCTGTGAATGTGTAATGAATTAGTGCCTCACGGTTGGATTAAACTGATTTGCAGCAGCGGTACTGTGTACGTGTGACGGTTGTGCCTAAGATTCAAGCAGTATCCATCATCACAGAGCTCGCCTTACCCACCACGAGCTCGCTTATCTACGGATTCACGTTAGGACCATGTAGTCTCTAAGCACAGACTTTGTCGTCGCCCACCATAGAGCTAAGCCGTCCCCCACCACAGAAGGTGAGAACGCAGGTTATAGGACGAATTTTGTTACGATCAGGTAGAAGGTCTGACACCTTGTATTGATGCTATGAACGAAGACTCTAAACTAGGGAAGAAAGAGAGAAAGAAAACTAAAATTACATGAGTAGGAATCCTTCTTATACCCTGCGTCCTCACGTTCCGTGGTGAGGGACGGCTTAGCTCCATGGTGGGCGACGACAAGGTCTGTGCTTGGAGACCACATGGTCCTAGCGTGAATCCGTAGATAAGCGAGCTCGTAGTGGGTGACGGCGAGCTCTGTTGTGGAGGGGAGCTGGTCATAGCTTCAGCCTTGTGGAAGGGAGCTCTGTAGATGATAATGACAAGCTCCTATGTCGCGTACTGACAAGAGAGCTTATGGAGGAGTACTGAGGGGCTCTGTGATGACGGTTACTGCTTAGATCTTAGGCAGAACCGTCACAAATTTCTACTCATGTAAATTTAGTTCTCTTTCTATCTTCCTTCCCAAGTTTAGAGTCTTCGTTCATAGCATCAATACAAAGTGTCAGAAGCTTCTACCTGATCGTAACAGTACCCCAACTTGTGATCACTGACAACATCAATGCATTAGTCTTGCCTTGGTACCTGACAATGACAATCACGTAGACGGGCATACTGCAGCTTAGGAGCCCTGAATGAAGTCACTAAGGTCATTGCTTGGTCCAGCATGTCCTTCCATGGTGCCAATGTGACGACTTCCTTAACTAAAACTTGAGGGCTGTGGGAGTCACAGAGTACTCCCCAACCAGGCGCAAATGCAGGCTCATCCACCAGTAGCTTCTGTGTCAATTGCATAGTGCAACATGTGTCTGTACAGAAGACACGTACTTTGTGAAGATTCTCTGCACTATCCACAAGCCCCTCAATGATAGGCTTTAGGATAGTAACGTAGTTAGCAGCTGTGAGCCTTACTGAGGACAGATTGAGGTTCTGCCAGTATTAACATGTGCGATCAGCATCAATGAGCTGAAATGATACTTTGAGTACTCGTGTACTATTCAGATCATCAAAAGCATCAAAGATAACTGCTATCTCATGAGAAGCATCAATTGCAGTCCGCACCTTCAGACTGTACCCTTTGTACAGCTGCAGCAGGTATGGAGTACGTATGGCATTCCTGTTGAGTGGTGTATAGCTGGGTACCAACCGTTTGAAGGTTTCATGAAAGAGATCTGAATCTAGGGTACTGAAGGGTAGACCATCAATGATGACGGCCTTTGCAAAGAACTTGTGGATGATAGCATTCTGACCAGCTGACAGCTGTGATTGTACCATGACATGAAGGGCTTGCACGTCTTCCTTCTGAGCATATTGAGCTACTACACTTTGAATGTATGTCTGATAGACAGTACAGGTAGCCAGATGTCGCTTCATTGAAGACTGCTGATTGATGACAGGGTTGGTACAATGAACACACTGTTTTGTTTCTCCATCGGCATGAAACTGGAGTCTTGTAGCACGGTCTAGCTGACGTGGCATTATGATGGTGACGACGTAGCAATGGTGACAGCGACGTAGCGATGGTGACGGTGACGTAGCGACGTGATAGAGGCGTACGCAACAGCTATATACTTGGAGGTAGAATGGTCAGCGGCGAAATGGTTAGTGACAGCAGTGTCTATACGGCAGAGAGATGTAAAAGCTATTGAGGTGGTACTAGAATGCACCGAAGTGGTTCGCAATGCTGGGTCTGAAATAAGGGCATCAATATACGTAAGTACCTAGGAAATCCCATTATTTGATTACCAATCTAAGTTCGAGGTAAGTTTAATTAGGGTCAGCCAGTGTCTTTGCGTTTCAAACAGTAGTTGTATAACTTCACGTTTGAATCATGCGTTTTTCCGAAAAATGCTGCATTAATGCAACACTATTGTGAGGTAGCTCGCCGGGATGAATAAAAGCTAGGTAGGTAGAATGTAGTGTATATGCGTAGGTTACGGTAGTTGACGACTATTGCAATAGTAACGAAGTAAGGAATACTCTCGATTTTTTACCCTGATGCTCGGTGTATGAATTGGCGTAGTGTAGTGTAGCGTACACTACGCTAGATGCAAAGCAGTGTAGTGTTTACTAATAACGATATTCGGTCTAGTCCGCGTACTAACAATTGAAAAGGCGTAAGAGGAGTAGTAAGTGGTACTCGAATACCAAGCTTATCAGCAGAATTGTGATTTTTTCACACATGATCAATCATTCAATGCAGCAATTAAGATGACATGAAGATGAATGAGCTAAACAGTATATAGGGTGCAGAGAACATCATATAATTTACTAATAACATGCGGCAGCGGTGGGGGTGGCGGCGGGTGCAGTGGCGAAAGGTGTGCCGGCAGTGGAGGAAGCAGCGGTAGATGTGGCGGCGGTAGGTGTGGTGGCGATATGCTTCGTGAGGGTACGGATTATATGTGGCGGCGGTAGGCGTGGGGACGATATATATATTGTCGATAGACGTGGCAGCGGTATGTGTGACGGCGGTAGATGTGGCGGCGGTCGACGTAGCAATGATAGATGTGGCAAAATGTGGCAGCGGTACCTCGTACTCCCATATCGATCTGTAGCCCTGGGTCGCTCGCCAGGCCATATCAGGCAGGAAGGTAGGTATTCGAGGGATTTGCGGGGTAAGCCCTATAACAAATGAGGTTAGCCCAAATGAGTAACTCGGTCAAATCTGGAAAAAAGGAGGTGGTGATGCCAAATTCATAGGTATTACCTACTCAACATCCCAAGAGGTTGCAAGTTGCCAAATCACAAATTCCACCCAGATGGCATCTTCAACAAGGCCGCCACCCCAGAAATAACAAGACCCGGAACCCAAACCCCTGGCTAGATCTGAGTAGGAAACTCCCGCTGCGATCACGCATATCAAACGAACATACTCCTGGCAGCGCAAGTTAGAAGTCTAACTCTTCCTGGAGAATCACCGTATCTTTCTCCGCGAAGACGTTTCCGATCGTGTGGGTGTCACACTGAATGGTGCCACCCCAGTTGAAGTGGGATTCCGCCGGCCAGGATTGGAAACCAGGCTGTATGCAGAATTCTGTGCTGCCAGGTCGGCGCGGCGTCTCTTTCAACGCAGCTGATTTAGGCGCTGTTCCATAGAAATATTTAGGGAGCTTTACTCTGGCAGCGCCGAGGTGTTCGTCTTCTCAAATGGATGGTTCAGAGGCTTCCTGAATAGATTTTAAATATCACCTCGCCAGGTCACCCATTCCTCCACGAGGCTCCCAGAGGAAATGGTGAACTCCGTCAATGAGTTCCTGCAATTTATCAGGCGTAACTCTAGAATGGAGTTATGGAGGAATATAACCTTGATGAGTGATGCCGCTATTAGTATGTAAAGCTTCCCTCCTCACCTCATCGTCAATCGTGATGAAACCTCCCTGCCATTCGAAATCCTGGATGGATTCACTTTTGACCACAAAGGATCGTCGTCAGTCCATGGCAGAACGGAGAGAAGTAGTTGGTCAAAACGCCAGGCCACTGTAACAGACTTACATGAGGTACGACAAAGTCGACAATCAACAAAGTAAGTCGGACCTACCTGGGACCTACGGGGACCTACCGGGTAGGTCGTTTTGTACTTGAGTACGTGCACGGACCATAGAAATGTAGATAGCAGAACTAGATAATCGGTGCACAGACCCGCACATAGGCCTACAAGGCACGTTTCTGCGCACCTTGGCCGGCGCGGCCACACTTAGCTAGAACATCATCATTCTAAGAACTCAGTTTACCATTACATGAAAAGCACCTACTGACTTATTTCGTGATAGCAACCATAGTTTTGACGCTCGTCGCTGATGGAGTTTGCGATAATTTGAGACCCGTACTCATATTCTATGGCAAAGGCAACGTGATGGCCAGGGAACAAGAATTCTACCACCCTGATGTCGATGTCCAATTCAACGAGACCGCGTACAACAACTGGGCTCTATTGGAAGATTGGATAAGGACGAGTCTGGCCATATACACCAAAGGGCGTGAATGTCTCTTAGTGATGGATGTGGCAAGCTTCCACAAAACACCAAAAATTCAAGCCAATCTCAAGGAATTCAATACCACCACGGCCCTCATCTCCCCAGGGTTAACTGGGTATCTCCAGCCCATAGATGTAGGATTCAAAGGACCCTTCAAAAAATGGCTGCGAGAAGTGTCTGATATGTATCTAGATCACCTCAACCAAACAGGAACAACTCCTGTCCGTTAGTCAGTTTGTGACCGTCGAATAATGACCACCCACGTCGTCGCCAAAGCCTGGCGGGGCGGCTTTGGCAATGACAAAAGGGCAATAGTAGCTAATCTCTTCAAAGTAACAGGTTTTCGATCCATTCTGACGGCCGAGAGCATCACCTGGTGAGCATCAAAGGTTTAGACTCCAGCCAGCTAAGATTAGATGACGGGTATCTCCCGCCCAAGCTCCGAACCACAGGAAATGATCATAATAATAGCGATGTATCCACAACGGAGACTTTCGAGGCACCGCCACGGAATTCGTATGAAAGATTCACTGTCTTGGCGCTCAGTGAGCAGTGCCGGGAACGTGGTCTGCTCGTTAGGGTGATCAAACGACAGTTCATTTGTAGACTGATAGAAAATGATGCCGCCACCATTGCTATAGCAACGCAAGCGGGTAGCGAACAAACTGAATCTCATGACGTAGCTGGTCACGATGACATCTCAGCCCAGGCCAGAGCGATATCAATTTCGGCATTAGGTGATGAGGATGAGGATGCACCTCACGAGAATATTGACGAGGATTGGGAATGATTTCAGTTGTGAAACGGGCAAATGATCTTGGCAGGTCGAATCTCTGCGACCAGGTCTGACCCACGCAGGTTGGATGCATGGACACGGAGATTGTGTAGATTGCAAGTCTGAGGCAACCACAGTCTGTATATCAGCATATAAATGACACAATTAGTAGTAAATTCGCAGTCTTTGTATCCAAAAGTTGCTCACTGAATAGACTCTGTAATATTGCGTGACAATCTTTTGCAGGAGAGGCGCCAGCAATACAGGAGGAGGTTGTAGATAGCAGAAATCCTTCAAAAACAGCTCTTGTTTTGCCAAAGCATCTCCAACTGCCTTCAACGCTGGTGGAGTCCTCAATTATTCCCACTTTGGGGGATTTGGACCAAAGTCTTGTGATCCGATTGGTCAGGTAAGCCTCGCAATTTGCGTGTTGCGCCCGGTGGCTATGCAGTTGCGCGAACCAGAAATTCGAGTCATATAGCACCCGTTCTTCCCCGTCCTGCTGCCTCCTTCTGCCTCCTCCTCTCCACCACTCTTCTACCTTTCGAGATTTATCACATTCAGACCTTAAGAGTCGTCGATATGGAGCTTTTTGCTGGCAAACATCTATTCTTCTGTCAAACAGTGGTCTACGAGTAAGGATACGCTCCCGCTCGCGGTAGACGCGAATAATGATGCGCACGCTATAAACAACAGCAAGGGCATCATTGCCCTCACTTTTGTTTATAAAGTGCCCACCCACGAACAAGTATGTGCCCTTGATTTGTTCATTATTCTCATCGTCACGTTAACAATGCGCAGAGTTTCATCTGGTCTCCTATCAGAACCTCCTTGGCAAGGGCCCTCCAAGGCGCCTGAGCCCGATATTCCCAACGGCGGGGTCGTCTCTGGCCGTATCACCTGCGTCTCCCGGGCCACTACACGTGCGTTAACCAAAGTTGAAGAACCGCCAGCTCGTCAAAGGCAGTTATGGAGGCTTGTCGATACCCAGCAGCGGCAGCTATACCACCCTCAACTGATTACTGTGTGGTTGGATCGAGAGGTTACCTCGCTGCGATAAGAAATGTAAGTAACAAGATATTGACTGGTTCTTGGCTGACTTTAATAAGCATCGGCAGAATGCCGTGATGCAACGGCAGAATGACTTACTGTTAGGGTTAGGGTTAGGGTTAGGGTTAGGGTTAGGGTTAGGGTTAGGGTTAGGGTTAGGGTTAGGGTTAGGGTTA
>JAJFDK010000265.1:0-12457 GCA_028637775.1 Xylariaceae sp. X167
CTAACCCTAACCCTAACCCTAACCCTAACCCTAACCCTAACCCTAACCCTAACCCTAACCCTAACCCTAACCCTAAACATGGTAAAATGAATGCATGTAATGATACCACCGCCGAAATATGAATCGTCCTTTTTACTTATACATAGCATATTTCGTAATGTGGTACGTGTTTATTTGTTTGTTTACTTGTCACGTAGCCATGTCACCAGCCAGCTATCGTTTTTCATCCCAATGTTACATTTTTTAGTTTTTGTATGCGGTGTTTTCTCACTCATTGACAAGATCCCCATTTTATATGGACAGTTCCGATTATCATGATGTCCTACAATTCATTTGAACGTCAGGTAACCCTGTCTGAGGCCAGTAAAACGACGACAAGATCCATTGTACTACCATTGGCCGACCAGTGTGACCAACTTTCTCAGACACCGGAGACAAGTATTGAAGGCACGGGTTCAATATCTACTTTGTTGTACAAGAGTCGCGTTCCACTGACATCTGTATGATTTGGAAGACGGTTCAGATGATACTCTGTCATCTAACTCGAAATCGGCAGCTCATAAAGATTCCACTCCAGCAGTGAATATGGAAATGTACCCTGCGTTGTCATACATGAAATTGCCCACGTTATACCATCGTTTCGCGAATCTCCTCGTACGTGAACATTTGAAAGCCTATGTCTGGTCACATGAAGCGACGCTCGTTTTCCTTTTTGCACTCAGTGATGTCAGACGGAAATGATTGGTCACGCCAGCCAAGTGGACTGTCAGTAGGAAAGAAGGCCGAAACCAGATATGAGAATATATCAGGCGTGCATTCTGTGAGTCGGGATTGTACTATCTTGTTCCTAATCTCACAGATCTCGTCCTCGAAAGGAAATACAGAGCAGAACTCGACAACATTTACAAGCTGTATAGACGTCTCAAAAGCAATGACTTCTTGGGTATTGGGATCACAATGGATGATGGCGGCCGCTTCACTTCTGATCATGCTGTGGCGTGGGATTGTTATCTCAATATGAAGGGAAACAAGAAGCATGCATAGTTGAAAGATAAAGGCATGCCATTGTGGCGTGAATATGAGGCCGCCTTTGCAGAAAACTTTGCTACCGGCAGCTCTGCTGTGAAGGCTCGCGACAATCATAATGCCTCCGTCAGCAGGCTACGAGATCTCGACACAAGGCTGTCACAGCAAACCGCGATCAGTGACGAGCAGAACAACGATGAGAATTCCCAATTATCTTCCGATGATGGCCGTTCAAAGACAACATTTTTTTACGGTATGGCTATTCTGTTCCTCCAAACATAACTCGTATTAATTTACCAGATCTCGGCCTGGTTGAAACATCAGAATTCCCATCAGGTGGGAGCAATTCTCAGAATTCCGGGACCGATTCTGCCTCACCATTGGAGCCCCCGTCATCATTGCCATTCGCGCCTCATTTCACTCAAATCGATTCGAGAAACACGATATGTCCGTCCATTGCTGACCCATCATTTACCGCGTTGTCAGGTCAGGCACATGGTGAGCCTCATGGGAGTACGCCTCTTGTTCCTAGCAATAGACGTCGAAGCACAGCATCCTCCTTGCATTCCCTGGAGGGCAGCCTCTGCTCCACATTACGTGATGTTACGACGAGTACACTGACAAGAATGGAAGCATTGGTGGCTCAACAAAACGAAAAATCACGTAAAGTTCACGCATTCGAGGCGATTCTGAAGTTGAATCACACCTCTGCGGAAAATCGTGCCCTCAAATTGGTTTTGGAGAACGAGTGCAATGTGGCACAGGTATTATATTTATGGGATGCAGGTGATCACTTCGGCCTACAAGACTGGTGCACAGAAAAGCTCCGGTTATCAAGATAGTCGCTATGCTTTAGGATCCATGTTGACGGAATTCGTTTTCTCTTTATGCTACGTTCTCTATTCTGTTTCCCTATTCATGTTCTCGTAAAAATCTACAATAGTCTGCTCACATCTCTGTTGCAATCTCATCTCTCATCTTGTTGAAATGCTCCTTGCTTTCATTATTTTTCGGGTCAGCAAATATACTACCGTCGCTCGCCGTTTGACATTCTGAGACCTTTAAAATCAGATCCGTAGCGAGCCCTTTTTCAAATCATTGATTCCTGATCCAGTCCCCGAGTTTTGGAAGGAGATTGGCCGACACACTGCTTTGTGGTTTTCGTTCAGCCCATGCTATGAAATTGTGAGGGGCCGCCAGAGCATAAACAATCTCGGCCTATTTATCCAAGCAGTATTCAGGTGCCGTCTCTCTTATAATCTCCTATCTCCTCTTCAATAAACCAAAAGTTTGTTCGATTTTGATTCTCAATGAGCTATGTGTCAAAGTGAAGAGTTCCTCCTTGGTTTTCAGTTTTTGCTGCATTGTTCCCCATTCCTTCAAATGGTATCGTGTACCAAGGTATGGACAAAGATATCCCCCTCACTGACTGTAGCCTGCGTCGGCAAGCCAATATTTTCCTCTCGGAGCCATGAATTCGAGTTCTTCAGCAACGTTGAGTGTTTTAGCACCGTGCATCGTTCCCTCCACGCCGGGAAGAATGTAGGCAAAAGTGCCGTCGTGATTAACAGCGGCAAACACGTTCTGAGCGTTAAATCTTTTTCTACATCTGTAGGAGGCCGCCATGTGTTCTGGTACATGTGCTGGGATCAGAGTGCCATCGATTGCCCCAATACAATGCTGCCAATATGGATATCGTTTCGGACAGTTAAGCACCTTTCTGGCAACTGACGCCGTATCTGCTGGCCAAATAATGAAGGTAGCGAGCGCAACAAGATTCCTCAAAACTTCATGGAAATAGGCGTTCACATTGGCGAGTGTCTGCCTTCAGAAAAATGCCGCCTGTCGCTGTGTTTGATTTTGGCCACAGATCCAGAGGAAAATAACGAGCTTCTGATTTAGGGCCAATTCGACAGAAGCAATTGTCGGAAATAATTGGGGAAAAGTTATTTATATGAACGGCAATTAACCATGGATGGGCAGGCGCAGCGCACTAAAGATTTGATGGACCTTCGCTTATAACCTTGCTGGGTTAGGATCAACCTGCCTGACTAGCCAGCTCGTACGAGTATCTAGGTAGGTTCGACTTGCTCAAATGTCTGTCGGTACTGCAAATTCCTCATCGACGCCAAATACAAGTGCTGAATGCGTTTGCATGATTTCTACAGCGAGTTTCTGCCCACCTGTCAATTACACATCATGTCTACCGGCGACGAATTACCACGGCTGCTGAACATGCCGAGTAGCTGTCCAGCTTCAGAAATCGATATACAGATCAGTTCTGAGCCTATTAGCGACGCCGGAGGTCTGAGCAACACAGCAGAAGAAATTCAAAGTAGACAAAGACCACTGTGCCATCTTTCCGACCACAGAAACTGACAATTCCTACTAGCAGGACTCAGCCGTACCTATCATAAGGCTCCGAAGCCTTCCGTGAACATGGATATCTATCCACCGACAGGATACATATGAGATAATAGCCTGGTCTCGTGGATGAACGCTCTTCCTACACCGCCGACACCAAAATCGTACAGCTGGTCCAATGATGGTACAATAATGTTCATTTTAACGCTTTGTGAGGCACGCCGTGCAGGTCTGATAACCCCCTCGAGACTCGAAGTCAGTAATCGGCAAGGTCGGATACGTATTTGGGACTATATTCGTCAGCGATTCTGTGAATCAGGATTGTACGCGCTTGTGCCTGGGCTCACGAACGCTGTGCTGGAGGCGACATACAAAGCCAAGCAAGACAACGTATTCAAGCCGTACAAGAAGCTGGTGGGATTCAAGTATTCTGGTACAGGGTTCGATATGAATGCCGCCGGTCAATTCAGCGCTCCTGCAGCCCTGTGGGAGCGGCATTTCGCAATGAAAGAAAATAAAAAGGACGTTTGGCTGCAACAGAGGGGATTGCCTTTATGGGCGCAGTATGAAGAGGCATTCGGTGAAGACGTCGCGACCGGACACGTAGCTCAAATCACCAAGCAGCGCCAGCGACAATAGGGGATGACACAGCTTGCGAGAAGTCTCAATAATATTCATTTCTCTATCAAACCTAGACATAATGTCTCTCTGCGACGGGAACAAAGCATACAAACGTCGACAGCACTACAATTGGAGACAGATGTGAGTTCATTGTCAAGCTCACGAATAGAATTGGCGCGTCCCAACAAACGACGTAAGGAAACTCATATGACCACCAAGGAGATTCACGATCGAATGGCCGCAACACTACAGCAGGTATCAAACAACACTCTCGAGAAGCTATCCACATTGTTGAATAAGCACGATGAGAATCAAATGGCAGCGTACAGAGCAGTAAATGCTCTCGGTCTCGGAAACGAGATGGAAAAGCGCATTCAGAAAGCACTTGAGGTCAATTTCAATGTCGCCGACGTTCTAGACTTCTCAACAAAGCAGGATACTGATGATCTCCGTACATGGTGCCTGGAAATGGCAAATAGTACGTAGTCCACCACAACAAAGTTGTTTACCGCCGCCGTCCTGTATATAGACAGTAATCACTCCACATTGCCGTCGCGATCTCATCTCTTAACAAGTCAAAATCCTCCTTTGTCGACGTATTCCGTGGTAGATTGAAAAGTTGCCCGTCGTCTGCTTTCTGTCATCGAGGCAATTCAATGGCTAAGTTTGTTGTTGTCAACCGCTCATAGTAGGTATCGCCGAGCCAAAGTTTCAGTCGATGCTCCGTAGCTTCAATCTGGGCAAGGTTGTCGAGTGTCTGAGTGCCGTTCTCGAGATTGTTTCCATGTTCGTCATCTGCGTCTGTCACTTCAAGTGACATTGGCTCATGACGGACATTAGCAATGAAATTGTGTATGCCCGTCAAGACATACACAATGTTGGCTTGCTTTTCAAGACTGTATTCAGCAGGTGCTGCTCTTACAATCTTGAATCTGCTCTTCCACATACCAAACACCTTCTCAATATCAATTCGGAGAGAACTGTGCCTCAAATTGAGTAATTCCTCCTTATTTTGTGGTCTCTCTTCCATGGCACCCCACTCCTTCAGATGATATCGTACTCCTAAATAGGGGCACAAATAACCTCCTCCTTGACTAAAACCTGCATCAGCTAGCCAATATTTACCTGCTGATGCCATGAGACCATTAGCTTCTGATAGACTGACAGCTCTCCCATCATGCATTGAACCTTCCAATCCTGCCAGTATAAAGTTGAAGGTGTCATTGTGTTTTGTAGTTGTTATTATATTTTGGCTGTGAACTGCTTGCGACATCTGTACAATCTGCTTAAAGAAGCCGGGACAAAGGCGTGCACAAGAGTGCTGTTCACTGAACCAAGGCAATCTTTGAAGTACGGAAAGCGTTTTGGATTATTGCTTATTTCTATGGCAACCTCGTCCGCATTCATTGGCCATACAAAGTACTCGTGAAGTGCCAGCATTACTGTCAGCACTTCGTCGAATATTAGGCTGATTGTACTGACGGAATGATTCCAGAATAGCGCAGACTGCCGCTGGTTCTCATTCTGACCGCAGATTCACAGGAAGATCATGAGTTTTTAGTTGACACTGATGTATTTGCCTGCTCGCAACGTGGTGTTGTTTTGAATCCACTGCGTCAATGCTAGAAAGGTGCGCGGCTCATCCGGAGTGCATTTCTGAACACTGCATCGCTTGACTTGATCAGTACAATATTTGCTTGTTCCTCCGCCTTGAGCGCCTCGTATGCGTGTGCGGTGCCGTCGTCATTGTTGTTTTGAACTGTATATAGCGAGTACTGCGAGTCTGGGATCGTGGTCGCATTCGTATCCGCCATTGTCGCCGCGTTTTTGCTGATTATGTCGATAACAGTTTGAGCTACAACTATTTCAAACCCCGTCACAAGATCAGTTACCACGGCGGTAATGATTTCTTTGTTGATATCGTTTCTCAGCGGCATGCCGTATAGTCGGGTAGTCTCCCGCAAAAAACCAAGTTCAAATGCGGTTTTTTCTTGTGCACGAAAATCGCTAAAGCTATGCCTTTTTAAGTCAAAATCCATGCAGAAAACAGTTAGGATTCATTTTGTGTGCTTCGGGGTC
Organism: Xylariaceae sp. X167; assembly: GCA_028637775.1. NCBI lineage: Eukaryota > Fungi > Ascomycota > Sordariomycetes > Xylariales > Xylariaceae > Xylariaceae sp. X167. Next base: position 6,091 of record JAJFDK010000265.1, read on the forward strand.
AAAAGGTACTTCGTGAAATCGTTCAATCCTCACCTGGGATCATGTACCCCCAAGACACTTAACCAATTCCCGTTTAGCACGTCATATTCGCGCCGTGGCGGTACGTTGACCCGATTTTTGTCGGGAAATTGCTTCTGTCGAACTGGCCCTTTGTTAGGGGTTAGGGGTTGGTTGGCACAAGGTGATGTGAGCAAGGACTCAGTTCTATTGTAAGACTATCGCTTAGGGAAGGAAGAGAATCTACATGGCAGTCCGGCCGCGGCCGAACTGCTTTTGTGGTCGCCGGCCTCCTGGCGACTAGTGTGCGCGCTACTGTTGCCTGGCCGACCTAGCCGAGTAGCGCGTCCAGTCGCCGTCTGCTCGGCGCTGGCCTGCTAGCCCCCGGAGTCACTACGCGTAGTGCGCCTGGCGCCCGACTGCCGCAGGCGCACTGCGCTCGACTCTTCCGGGCGCAGCCTGGTCAGCGCTTGAGCGCTTTGCCCTATGATTCTCCTTGACTACAGCGGTCGCTGTCCAGACGGCGCCATAGCGCCGTTGGTCAATGAGCCATGATGTGTTCCAGCGCAGCTCAGGCGGCGTCGCTCCGCCTCCTGCCTAGCTGCCTCGTTACACTGCTCCCCCCTCCCCGGGTCTCTGGTCCCCAGAGCCCAGGCGTGAGTGACGTCGTCGTGAGGCCATCACTGAACCTGATTCGTGGCGGCCTAGTGATTCCGACGTCGGAGTCATTTCCGTTATTCGAGTTAGTTTCTTGCCTTCTGCCCGGCTGCCGTTTCGACTTCCCTGAGTCGCACAGCGTCGTGGGTGGTGTGGGATGGTTAGGCGTCATAAGACGTCGACTCCCTGAGTCTCTTCGTGTGATCGGTTGGGTCTCCTTCTCTGCCCCCCTTCCCGGCTCCCTGAGTCGGCATGCCGTGCGGCGACTCGCTCTGTCTTCTGCCTTCGCCTCCCGATTGCTGTCCGATTGCCGGCTATTCTCGCTCTCCTGACTCGTTCTGTCCGCTGCCTTCGCCTCCTGATCGCCAGCCGATCGCTGGCTATTCTCGCTTCGATTGACTCATTCTCTTGGTTCGTTTTCGTGATGTTTGCCACCTTCCTTGATCGCATGGTTTGGGGGTTACCCTCTCGCCCCCTCGCGCCCGGCTGTTGTGAGGCCCCTTTTTTATATATATAGGGTCCGTATTCCTTCGGGCCTCCACTTTCCTCCCCAGGGACGAACCACCAGTCGTGGCATCGTGGACTTTCACCAGAATCAGAGTGCATTTCCTCCTGTGACCCAGGACGCAACTGTTCCCGTTTTTTCTATTCCTTTAACATGTCTCTCCCATACAGCAATCGTGCGGCGTTCGCCGCCACGTTCCCGTTCGACGAGGTAGTTGAATGGATGTTCTACGAACGGCGTGTGGCCGGCGACCTGGTTACGTATGTCATGGGCGGCGCGCCCTGCGCTGGCTGTGTCACTTGCCGCCACGTCGACCTCCGGTTGCGTTGTGTCTGCGCCCCCGAGACGCCGTCTCGCTGCGTCCAATGTGCGCACGACCGCCGTATCTGTCAGCCTGTGAGTGTAGCCCGTCCTGCCACGCACCCCAGCTGACCACTCTGCAGATTCCGGCGTACTTGTTGGGTACTGCCCAGGCCATCTCCCAGTTTTCCCGTGTAGCAGAGTATGCCAGCCGTCTTCTCCATCATCTCTGGCTGCTGGCCGACAAGGACGTGGCCGCGATTGACCGCTATTACATCCAGCGTGTCGGCCGCAGCAAGCACCTCCTAACCGAGGCTGAGATGGCCCTGCGGGCCGTGATTCAGGCAGAGTTCGACCCAGTCGCAGCCCGCAACCTGAACATTGAATGGGCCGCCCATCGTCTCGGCGTGCTGCAGGTCGAGATGGCTTCCATGCGGACCACCCTCGAGCTGGTGGTGGGCCTCCAGACAGTAAGTTCTCCTCCCCAATGTCCAAGCCGGTCGCCAACCGTGCGCACGCCCAAATCCTCGGGCAGAACGTCAACCAGCAAACGGTCATTCGTCGCCTGCTCAGCGACCGGCCGCCGTCGGGTAACTTCGCGGCCCTCCTTGCCGTCCTGCGTAATGCCCTGGTGGGTTTGGCTCACGACCTCTCGGAACGGCTCGTGGTTGGTGAGCAGCGGTCCTGGCGGTCCATCATGAAGCGGAACGTCCCCGCCTTTCTCAGTTTCTCCCGTGGATACTGGGAGCCCACCGGGCCCTGTGGCAGTGTCCTCCTTACCCGGGCTGCTCCCACGCAGCTATTCGTCCCGGCGGCCGGTATCCGTCCACGCCGCTTCCAGCTGGCCCATCCCGCCCAGCCCTCGATCCCGCTGGGCGGCGCCAATTGGGAGAGCATCTCCGATGCCGAGTTCGTCATCCGTAATGCGCCCCTCGACGACGAGTATCCCCTGGGGCAGCCTCGCCAGGATCGACGCCAGGGCCCACGGCATGGGCAGGGGCAAGGGCATGGGCAGGGGCAAGGGCAGGGGCAGGGGCAAGGTCAGGAGCAGCGAGGGGAGGTGCAGGATACGGAGGGCGAGGGTGGGACCGAGACTCAAGGGAGTGCCACGGGTGGCGGCGGCGGTGGTGACAGCGGTGGTGACAGCGGTGGTGGCGACGACGACGATGACGATGACGACAGCGAGCCCCACACTCCGCGCCACCGCCTGCGGCGTATGACCGGCAGACGCTCGCTGCTTGAAGAAACCTCCTCCGCGGACGAGCTCGCCAATGTCACGCCCCCCAGCCTGCGCCGCTCGGGCGCCGCCCGTACGCAGGCTGGTGGCTCCACCAGCACCCCTCGACGCACGCGCGCGCAGGTGCGTGGCGAGTCCCAGGGCGGCCCCTCGACCTCTGGGGGCGTCAAACGGCCGCGGGAGATCACTCCTGAGCAACGGCAGTTCGACGCCAACAAGACGATTGAGATGGGCGGTCCTGAGGCCGGGCCCTCCTCCCTCCCTCGTGGTCAAGGGAAGGGCAAGGGCAAAGGCAAGGGGAAGCAGCGGGCCACGTCGCAGGATGAGGAGGATGATTCTGTGAGCGATTAGTTCTGGGCGCCGGTTGTGCGGCCCCTGGTCGCCGAGAGTACGCGCTGGTTGTGTTGTATTTTGTTTCTTCTTGGCACGCTGGTCATGTTGTGTTTTGCTTTCTTTCTGTGCGTAAGGTTGGGTAGTACCATACGGAACATGGTGGGCACCCGGCCGCGCGACCGTTCGTTGATGACCGCAGTGCTGGTTCCTGTAGTGTATTTTCTTGTTCAATACAGAACTCCCCTCCGTTCTTGTCGTTCTCGTGAAACCTGGGCGGCCCCTGGCCGTCTGCCTCTCCCCGAGTGGCCCTTGTGGTAGTAGCTCCCTGAGCCCGTTTTCTAGCTTAGCCTCGCTCTCCTATGGTGTGTTCGTACGGCTCGTAGTTGCCCCCTGAGCTCCGTCCAGGCTCCGCTGGCAACGAACCTCCTTAAGTGACCTGTCGGCTCACGGTCGCCCCCTGGGCGCCGCCGACCAAGTACGTCTTATGCCCCAAGGGCATCGGCCAACGGCTCCCCGAGCCTGCCTGTGCTTGTAGTCCCAATACGTCATGCACTTTTTTTGCCGCCGTGCGGACAGAGGTGGATGAGAACTGGTACCCTGTACCCTATATTCGGTGTTGCTACTTAGGTTCTAATCATCCCATTTCGGGTGTGTCTTCCTGGCCTTACGCTCATAGCGGTCCAGGAGACGTTGGGCCCCGCCCAAGTGTTCCTTTGGTTCCCAGGTGTTATACTCCACTGGCCACCCGGCCCATTTCACCAGGTATTCCCTTTTTCCGCGGTCAGTCCTGTGTCGGACGATGTCTTCGACCTCCCACTCGTCCTGTTCATCTTCTAGATCAGGGAGTGCCGTGTGGCCGGCGTCCAGGTTCCGTCCGGTCCATGGCTCTAGGGAGAATACGGGGAAGACGTCGTGTACTCGGCGGTACTTCTGGGGTAACTCGACCCTGTATGCCAGTGGTCCGACCTTTTCAGTTACCTTGACGTTGATATAAGTCAGGGCCAGTTTTTTCCCTTGTTTGAAGCGGAAGTGGGCTGTATACAGTCCGACGAACTGGCCTACCTCGAATGTTTGTGGGGTGTGTCTCTGGTTGTAGTAGCGCTGCATGGTTTTAACTGCCGCTTCCCAGTGATCGGCCATCGCCCGGCGTACGATCGCCGTCTGGCGTAGTCTTTCTTGTACGCCCTGGACTTTAGTCTTCATCCGTTCGGGAACATACTCTATGGAACGTGGGTGGTAACCGTACAGCGCCACAAATTGGGAGCACCCGATGGTCGCGTGAGTGCTGTTGTTGTACGCGTACTCTGCATCGGGTAAGACCCTCGCCCACGTCTCTGGTTCTTGGTCCGCATAGGATCGCAGGTATTTTTCGATGGTTTGGTTCGTTCGCTCTGTCTGGCCATCCGTTTGAGGATGCCATGTGGTGGATAGGCGGCGCCTGATCTCCCTCTCGTCGCAGAAGTCCTTCCAGAAAGCACTGGTGATTAGTTTGTCCCTGTCGCTGACTAACCCTTCAGGTGTTCCGAACTTGCACTCGACCTCCCGGTATAAGATTTCGGCCAGCTCTGCTGCGTTGAGCGTTTTCCTGGATGGGATGAATAGAGCCATCTTGGTGAACCGGTCCACTATGACTAGTATCGCATCATACTCAACGCCGTCCGGTCGGAGACAGGGCGGCAACCCCGTGATAAAGTCCATGGTGATTTCCTGAAACGGGCTTTCTGGTAGGGGTAGTGATTGCAGTTCGCCGTAGGGCTTGTGCCTGGGTCCCCGGGTGCTGTTGCAGGTCTCGCACTCGGCAACGTATGGTCGGACGTCTCTCTGTAGACCTTCCCAATGAAACTTTCGACGTAGAAGCTCTACGGTCTTGTTTTTCCCCATGTGTCCTGCCCTAGGATCATCATAGTGTTGGTGTAGCAGTTGGCGAATGATCGCTCCTTGGCTGGGTATTACCAATCTTCCCTTGAACGGCCCTGGTTACTTAAGTGGTAGCCTCCTCGCGTCCCTTCTCGTCGTCTTGCGACTTCGGCCAGCTCCCTGAGCTGGATGTCCTGCGTCTGTAGGTCGTGTATGGCCTGTCGGAATTTTTCTGACGGGGACGAGGCCAACGCCCTCTCATCCCTGGTTAGCTCTTTGGCTGTCGACCTCATAACCCTCTGGGTTGGTATTATGTCTTCTCGGGCCATCGCCGCTTCGTCGGCGCTCATCTGGCGTGTTGCTCTTGTGGCCTGTACCCTTATGGCCGTGTCTAGTCGGTGCGTGGTGCAGCCACAGAGGCCCTCTCGCCCCCCACGGCAGTTGGGTGCCGGCCGGTCGGCGCCCACGTAAGGCCTGGGGAGTGGAAAGCTGCGCGGAATGCCATGCGCGCGCGTGAGCAGCTGCCTGTTCGTCCAGGTCGCCACCTGGTCGGCGACCGAGCGGCGGTTGCTGGTAGCCACGTTCGCAGTGATGGCTTGTATCGACAGCGGCAGGTCGGCTTGCAGTCGCAGCTTCTTTTCCAGGGTAGGTATCACGTCCCCGTACTGGATCTCCCCCGACATGTAGTCTGGCCAGCGTGAGAGGCCATCCGCTGGGTTCGTTGGCCCTGCCCTGTGCCGAATCTCGAAGTCAAACTGCGCAAGCCTGTACACCCACCTCGCCAGTCGCCCCCGTAGGTCCCGAGCTGGTGAGTCCATGACGCCCTTCAGGGCCATGTGGTCCGTCCAGATGGTGAACGGCCGTTCGGTCCCCTCCAAGAACTGTCGCCAATGCTCACAACTCTCCACGATCGCCAGCAGCTCCTGCTGCCCTGTAGCCCAATGGGTCTCGGTGTCTGTCAGCTTGCGCGACCAGTAGGGCACTGGCCGCCATGCCTCCCCGTGCAGTTGTGAGAGTATCCCAGAGATGGCCCGCGCAGAGGCGTCCGTCTCTACCCTCGTCTCCAGGGTCGGGTCCCAATGGCGCAAGATGGTGGCGTCCGTGAAAGCCGTCTTCAACCTGCGGAACCCCTCGTTCGCGTCTGGTCGCCACTCTAACGGCGTCTTGGGTGCGTCCTTCGTCTTCAGCAGGGCCGTGATGGGCTGTGTGATCTTCGAGTAACCGGCGATGAATTTCCGGTAGAAATTCGCGAACCCCAGAAAGACCTGGATGTCGTGGATGGACCTTGGCGTCTGCCATTCCTTGATGGCCAGGACTCTCTTCGGGTCCATTTTTATCCCGTCTGTGTTAACGACGAACCCGAGGAACTCGATCTCCATCTTGAAGAACTCGCATTTGGTTAGCTTGGCGTACAAGTGGTATTGTGCCAGTCGGTCGTGAACCAGTCGGAGGTCGGTCGCATGCTGCTCGGCGTCCATCGA
>JAJFDK010000266.1:0-12342 GCA_028637775.1 Xylariaceae sp. X167
TCCGTGACGAAGGGGCGTCCGGCATCGTATCTGTCGACTGGTTAGCATCGTGAGCCGTGTCCCGGCCTTAGCCGTGTAACATCTATGGATTTACGCTATGACCATAGAGTGTCCAAGCACAGACATGGTCGTCGCCCACCATGAAGCTAAGCCATCCCCCACCACACAACGTGAGGACGCAGAGTATAAGAAAGATTCCTACTCATGTAAATTTAGTTCTCTTTCTCTCTTCCTTCCCTGGTTTAGAGTCTTTGTTCATAGCATCAATACAAGGTGTCAGAACCTGCTACCTCATCTTAACACTTTTGCTTCGAATATGGCTCGAACTAGTATAGTTTTCACACTATATTTCTATGTGTCCTTCTCCACAACTCCACTCATTATTTATCTTCCTCATTTCCTCATCCTTCTCATCTTCATGCGCACTCACACTATCTCGTCCCTCGTCCACTGCTTCCATGAGGGCTCCTGCAATAGTCAAATATGTTAGTCATGTTCATTGCCCTGCCTTTACCACATGATTTTCCTACATACGTGCTGCTTTTTTCAATGCCCGCGGAGTGGAGTCATTACGCGTAAATCATGCTTCTGATTGCGCATTGAGGAACGCATCATACTCATCCCCACAGTTCAGTTCTGCGACGTTTAGTGGTACGCACCCTCCATCTGTACGCCCTTTTCACCCCTTCACACACTGTGTACACTTCCTCGTTTTTGCGCCCACATCTGTTGCGCAGAAGTGGTCAGGGTTGCGAGCCACGTGATTCAGGCAATTGCCACAGATTATATTGATCTCCTCATATGCTGCTGCATCCCATGCCTGGTGTGACGGTTGTGCCTAAGATCTAAGCAGTAACCGTCATCACAGAGCTCCTCAGTACTGCTCCATAAGGTCTCCTGTCAGTACGCGACATAGGAGCTTGTCATCATCATCTACGAAGCTCCCTTCTACAAGGCTGAAGCTATGACCAGCTCCCCTCCACAACACAGCTCGCCGTCACCCACCACGAGCTCGATTATCTACGGATTCACGCTAGGACCATGTGATCTCCAAGCACAGACATTGCCGTCGCCCACCATGGAGCTAAACCGTCCCTCACTACAGAACGTGAGAACGCAGCGTATAAGAAGGATTCCTACTCATGTAATTTTAGTTTTCTTTCTCTCTTCCTTTCCCTAGTTTAAAGTCTTTGTTCATAGCATCAATACAAGGTATCAGACCTTCTACCTGATCGTATCACTTCAGACCAGGGCTCGGTGGTTCGTGGCAGGTCCCGCAGACCTGAGCGAGGCACAGACCGTGCTAGTCGAGCCATATCGACACAAAGAAGGCAGTCGGCATTTTTTTAGAAGTGGTTGACGTTTTTTTGGGGGGGGCCCTTGGTGTTCTGGAGATGTAGACAGGGACAAGACCAGACTGGAGGAAGAATCCCTACACTTAAACCTGTAGGAAAGGCAGAAGCAATCCCTCGTCACTTAACCCTACCTAAACCGTAATGTGCTTGGTGCGTGAGTTTGGGCCGAACACTTTGGCGGGTGCAGATCATACGGCAGACAAACGATTGCCCCCTCTAAAGTGCAGGCTCACGGTCCCCCAATACGAAGTACGAATTGCCTCTCCTGCTGCCGTAGCCCGGGGCCCTCAAAGTGTGTTGTAGAAAAGAATACGGAAGAGGAAGACTGTATTATAATACAAATACCAGGAGGTGGCAATTGTGAGCAGCGTGGTTGAAATAATAGGCTTCATTGAATAGGTGAGGCCGGCGGCCACAGTGGCCCGCGAGGGCATGGCCCATGAGCCCTGCCGCCAGCTTATGGCACACGTCCGATTTACCCTACTATCATTGCTATAATTCTTTGTTTTGCATAACGCTCACAATTTTCATTTCGGGTCTAGTGGGCTAATAAAAGCACTTGCACCTGTGGTGTAATCCTATTTTGCAGACATACCAGATTTCAGTGAATGATATTTTACCAGTAAATCTATAGTTCAAATGTGTGAACCGCTTTAAAAAATGAAGAAAATCATTTAAGCTCACCAAAATGAGCCGTTCACCTAATTGAGCTGCTCCCATCAGTCTGACCTGTTTTATGATTTCAAATGTTCATTAGGTGAGAACTGTTTATATTCGAAGTTGCTCATAAAGATGTAAGCCGCATATATACTGTTCATAAGTTCAATTTTCAAAGAAAAAAAGACAATCATTAATATTCACTACAACACTCATCTCACCACATCATATCACATTTTATAAACAAATAAGTCACTTACTTTCAAGATCATTATGACAACAATTCCAACTACGACATTCATTTTATTTATTTTAATCGTTTACGATTTTAATACAAGCATTATTAACACTTTTCTTTTATTTGTTTATTTTCCTATATATGGATTGTATGTATGGGATAGTTGTTAGCAATTTTTTATGTGAGATCTGAACTTTTCACTCATTGGAGTCGTTCATAAGTTGAGGCCATAGATTTTCTATAATGTAATCTTATAATGGTTCACTTTTAGTGCAACGTTTTTGAATGGTGTGGTAAACATACCTCTCAATTGAACTAACTGCTCAAGGTGAGTGCAGCTCCCTACTTGAATTTTTCGGTCCAATGATCCATACAAATGCAACTAGTCAATTGGGCGAGGTAAATATACCGCTCACTGAAACTGAGAGTTGCAGCTATGGTGGGGTGACAGAATTGAAGCCTGGCTTTTAGCCAGATCACATTTTCGTGTTTTTCCACTTCACCGACTGTGTCTACACTCGATTTCAACAATGACTTCAAACACCCCCACACAAGGTTGCAAGCCACCACACCAAATTACACCACACCACACCACACTACATCACAGCGGCAGATGTATCCACCGTACCAGCAATAATAAGCGACATATCCCACCTACACCCCATTACACGATACATCACGGTGTAGTGTACGTGGTGGATGTGGTGTACGGATTATCTGATCGTAACTAACAACTCCACCGATAGTAGATTACTAATTTTAACAGCTGTTTCTGTGACTTTTGTGCGCGCCGCAATAATTCACTATTACCATTCCAACATTATTCACTACAGTAGCAGCAGTATCTCGTATGACAATGTCACTTACAATGTCGTCGCAACAAATGCCGCCGAGCTCCCCTGTTCTCACTACCATGCCCGATAATGAGATACCTGACGACTACCTGGATGTTTTACTTTTCCGACACTTCAATGGATACGTGTGGTCTCAAAGGGACGTTAACCGTACAAGTTGGATCTGGCAACACGGTTATGATATCCAAAATGAACGCGAAAGGCGCTGGGTTTGTCGGATCTGCATCCTGAAGCGACATCCTCAACCAGGCAGCTGTAAAGCTAACGGTTTACAAAACGCAAGTAATCATCTATTTGCGGAGCATAGAATTACAGCACCGGAGGGAGAGGTCAAATCGAGGGCAGAAAAACGTGCTGGCGGGCAGACGACAGCACTGCGATCCGTTGCATCATTCTTCAATCTCAATGTCAATACACAACGCGACCAGACGATTGCAAAAACGCTTATAAAGTCGTTCGACAAAGATCACTTCCACCGCCTATTAGTCGAGTGGATTGTTGGCGACAACCTGCCGTTCAGTATCGTGAACAGCGATCGTTTACATGCTTTATTCAACTATGTACAACCTTCGATCCAAGTTACTAAAGCAACGCTATCGCACACCACTCTCACTAGTAAAATCGTAAGAGAATACGAACGACATCATAATACCGTCATACAATCACTCGCAAGAGCTGCTGGACTAATCCACATCTCCTACGATGGGTGGACTGCGATAAATAAGCTTTCGGTGTTTGGAATCACATGCTTCTTTAGAACGGAGCATAACAAGATCCACAAACTTGTTTTAGGCCTGCCGGGGATCTCTGGAAAACATACAGATGCTAATATATGTGGTGAAATCTTAGATGTATTGCGTCACTATGGCATCGAAGAAAGGATTGGGTTTTCCACTCTGGACAACGCATTTAACAACGATGTTGCGCAAGATGTAATCGGAGCTGAATGTGGGTTTCAAGGTGCGACGAGGCGCATTCGGTGTTTTGGACACATTCTAAACTTGTCGGCTAAAGCACTACTATTTGGTGCAGATAGCGACATTTTTGAAAACGATCTATCTGTCAGCGAAGAAAACTACACATTGTGGCAAAAAACAAGCCCGGTGGGCAGATTACACAACATCGTTGTTGATATTGAGCGTAGCGGGTGGTTGACGAGACGATTAAGAGAGTTACAACAGGTGAGGTCTTCTTTTCTGTCTACTCAACATATGCTAATATAAATAACAAGGGAAAAAATTAACAGAAGCGACAACGCTCGTGATCGTTCTAAGAAACCTCTGTCTATCGTCATGGATAACCATACGAGGTGGCTTTCACAACTATATATGATTCGTCGAGCTATCAAATTAAAATCGTTTCTATCTGTGCTTCTATTTGAGTTCCGGACGGAGTGGGAACAAGACAACGTCTCGAAAAGAACTGGTCAGATCTCTGAAAGCGCACGATCTCGCATGCCGCGTGTTCTTACAGACGATAATATGATAAGAGATCGAGATTGGGAGGTTCTGATCGAGATTGAGCTAATTTTGACATCATACGAGACGGTGTTACGCACATTGGAAGGTGATGGACAGATTCGACGACGTAAAACGGGATTCGAAGGCTCGTACGGCAATATTTGGGATGTCGTATTGGGTTATGAGCTTTTGCTCGACTCCCTCAATTCCGCTAAACAGCGCGCATTGAATCTGCCCGATGGGGACTATCTGAAGATCGGAATTAGTTCAGCATGGTCGAAACTGAACTATTACTACGAGCGTTTGGAAGAGACACCTGTCTACTTTGTTGCGTTAGCCTTACATCCCGGATATAGATGGGACTGGTTCGAAGAAAGCTGGAGCCACAAGCCAGAGCTCGTTACAAAAGCACAGCGCATGGTGCACGATGTGTGGCTCACAGACTACGCTTCCTTGCGCTGCTCGCAAGCTACGAGTGTGTTAGATTCGTCCGACGATGATGCGACGACACTACTGGACCCTTCACTAGCGACGGCTACATCTGTAGCTCGAGAACCACCTGCGAAATGACAGCGATTTCATAATCCATTCGAGCGGCATATAAATAAGCCAGTATTGTCGGATGACGAGGATATTGCAATCGACGGCGATGAGTACGAGTACTGGCAGAAGCACAAAGAAAAAGCAGACCGAAGAGTTTGCGATCCGCTGAGGTATTGGTACGAACAACGACATCGCTACCCTCGTTTATCTCGAATGGCTCTCGATTTCTTAACAGTACAGCCAATGTCAGCGGAATGCGAGCGATTATTTTCGGCAGCATGTCGGATGATGACTCCATTACGTAGTCGGCTCGATATTCGCATGCTCGGAATGGCGCAGGTCTTAAGATCGTGGTATCGAAGCGGTATTATAAAGGATCTGGACGCTACACTAGTGTCGTTAACTGAAGACGCAAGGATACAGCAGTTGCAGACCTTAGAACACGATCAGGCGGTCGAGGTGGCTACGTCGTGGCTTCAGGAGCAGGAAAACGGTGTCGTTGAGTAGAGAATTGGAATATGAGGTTAGGGAACGGTGGAATACGAATAGTTATATAGGCAGGTATAGTTCGTGTGATATTTTGTCATAATAGCGTACGCTTTCTCTGTAGGAAGATTGATATTCCGTACCGCCTCGTTGTAAGTTGCCTAGCACATACACCAATCCACTACGATAATACACTTCCACTACACTACACGAACCACCCTGGTGTATACACTATATCACAGACATTTATGTCTAGCGCACTCCACTCTACACGGCCGTGCCTGGTGTGGTGTGGTGTGGTGGCTTGCAACCTTGCCCCCATACGACCCAGAACAACGTGAAAGGAATATTCGCCGCATAAGCAAACGCGTATTGCGATGCTATGTTTTTCGGGTGTTAAAAGTAAAAAAATATGGGCCACTCTGCCCGGCACCCCGGTCTCAATGCACAGCACCCCAGGTGTGGCTAGTGCCCCGACACCACCGATTCCGGACCTGGTGCGAGCATGTAATTCGTACTTCGTAAGTAAACAAACAGATGAAAATTTTTGCGCAGCATACCGAGTACATACCTGCCAGACCACACATTGCATGCATTTACACGCACGCATCGCGCGCCTACTCTATACACTACTCGCAGCTTAAGAACTCGATCCGTATTGCTTGCCCACAATGGAATCTGTATACAAGTCGACATTCCCAACCTTCGAGCTAGCGAAGACAGCCATCGACGCCGTCGTGAAAGACATGGGTATCTGCCTAGTCATCCATTCTAAGAGACCGAGTGCACAGAATTCAAGCAGAGTCATTCTCCGATGCTCTAAAGGGCGTACATTCGTCCATTCTGTATCCCACAAACATGAAAAAAAGCGCCGGCACGGCAACACGCAAATGACGAGCTGCCCCTTTCGTCTGAACGTTCGGAAAACGCCCGATGGCTGGAGAGTAGAAGAGGTGAATAGTGAGCAGAGTAATACCCACAACCACGACCTACTGCACCCGAGTGCGTTCTGGCAATACCGGCAGCAGGCCCTGCAACCATATCGAGAGGAGGTCGTCACTTGGTGGAATTCCTGCACGCGACCCATCCAAATACTAGCTAGACTGCGAGCTGAATCGACAACTGAAACAATCACTGAAGCAGATATCAACAATCTGCTCGCCCGCCACTGCAAAGAAGAGTTGAAAGGCAAACTACCAATTGAGTGGCTTTACGAACAGCTTAAAGATGATGACTTGTTCTTTTTCCGCGACTTGCGAGATAAAGATGGCCGCATTTTAAGTCTATTTATAGCACCAAAGACAGGTCCAAGTCTACTACGCGAACACCCCGATGTGCTGCTCTGCGATAGCACGTACAAAACGAATAGGTTCAATATGCCTCTATTCAACACTGCGGCGTAACTTCAACCAACAAAACTTTTCAAACGGCAGCTGTGTTTTTAAGCAGTGAGGCTGAATCACAGTTTAGCTGGGCTCTTGCTGTACTGTACCGTGCAATGTCAGAAAATCACGTCTCGTTACCTCGCGTTACGATCACCGACCGTGATCTAGCACTACTGAATGCTATAGCACGCCATCCTATGTTCAACAAAATACCTCATCTTCTTTGTCGTTGGCATATCAATATGAATGTGCTCGCAAAAACGAAACAGTATTTTCCGAAAGCAAAATGGGACCCACAAACAAAGCAAACACGCCAAGACCCCAGCTTTACCGAGTTCCTTAAAGCCTGGAACAAACTCATCAACAGTTTGTCTTCGGATATCTTCGAGCAATGACTAGCTCAGTTTGAGCGGCCAGGCTTATACCCAGAGAAAGCAGTCCCGTATGCCCTCAATACGTAAGTCCGCCCTTGGAAAGAGAAATTCGTGGCTTGTTTCGTGAATCAGTATCGTCATTTTGGCTTTACAACTACTTCCGTTGTTGAATCACTTCATTCTGTCCTTAAACGCTGGCTTTGCAGTAGTACAGGCGACCTCACTACTGTATTCCAGCGCCTCCGAGTTTTCTGGCACAGTCAAAGTGCAACGATAAAGGCAACGGAGTTAGCAGACCGCAACAAGACTCTCTCTGCCACCATGCAGCTCCTATATGTTTCGATTCGTGATTACATCACACCTCCAGCCCTAAGGCTGATTCACAAAGAACACGCCAAGCTTGACCGTCACGCGAAAGCAGATACGAGATTGTCTCGACAGCCTGCTCAGCCATGTCTACCTTGTGATCTCTTCTCTTCATATGGTCTGCCTTGCAAGCATATGATCTGGACCTGTGTACAGAACAAAGAGCCGATACCGCTGGAGCTCATCGACCGACATTAGTATTGGGATCGCGAGTGTCTGAATACAATTGCACCATCGCCGAGCATCCCCCTCGAACCACAGATCGTACGTGGTAAAGGAAGACCTCGCGGTGCCGTGGCAACGGAACGATCGGCAGGAGAAAAATCGGTTGTAACTCGAAACACAACTAGAGACCCGAGTCTTTTCAAGTACGTGGAGTTAGCGGAGATCGAAGAAGCACGTGAAATGTATATGCCTGCGTTCACTGCGCCTGTCGCCATTCGACGGCCAATGTTGACTGACCTGCCATCGCCGGCAACGGTCACGCTCAATGGAATGAGTCATATTGCAGTGAACGACACGTATGAAGCTGGAACACAGATGCAGCGTGCGTATCAGCGTACGCTATCACGACTCGAGAGTAGCGAAGATGTGGACATCCCGAATGCCGGAATTGGCTCGGAACAAGGTCGAGAAGTCGATAGCCTCGAGGAAGCGTTAGAGTTTGAGGGCAGCATCGATCAGCGTGCTTTGGAAGAAGACCGGGAATGGGTCGACAAATTACCTGTATAAGTACTGCTTATATAGCATACAACGTGTATAGCAACGATTATCGAGCGCAGTAGTCAGCAGAGTATGGTTATATTGTACGTTGACGCGTTAAAGTTTTCATTCTATCTACGCCGACATGCTCACACCAGGTCCGGAATCGGTGGTGTCGGGGCAATAGCCACACCTGGGGTGCTGTGCAGTGAGACCGGGGTGCCGGGCAGAGTGGCCCAAAAATATTTGTTTTGGAGGGTGTGCCCACAGAGAGTATACGTGGTAGTGTACGTCAGTACATAGTACAGAAATCAGCCCGCATCTTTGAATGATCAGGGTGGCCCCCAGCACTCAGAAAAAGAGACAAAAAGTATCTTAATACATGTATTGAGATCAATCCTTTTATAATATCATGTAGTTTACCGGAAAAAATTGGGGGACATCTTAATATATGCACTATCACCAGGTATCTGCATAAAACATACATCAATCATACACGAGCATCGCAAAGACCTCTGTTAACAGAAAACCATGGATAAAGGGAATTAATTTTTGCTCAGCAGCGTGTAAACAAGCCTCAGTACATTAGAAAATATAGATTTTTTGGATGAGTCGCCGGTACGTCAAAGGCAAAATGTTATAGAAAATTAGGTGTTTTGTTGATGCGTAGGTAAATTGGAGACCGACGTTACTTATATGATTAGTAACGAAGACTTTGGTTTGGAGCGAGAAACTGCTACGGAAGAACGTACAAGGTATGCCTAAATCAACGAGAAATGAGCAGATGGTTATTGTAGCGTCCGGGTGGAATAAACCTACGTCGTTGTTGATGCTTCATGGAGACTCCGAATCGGTAACGTGGTTGTCGAAGTACTTTAAGAGATGGTTCTAACCGTTTGAGAGTCGGGTACAATATACGCACAAGATAATGCTCCTACACCCACGTCGAGAAAAGTACAAGATTGGTTGCATGAATGGTCACAACAGAACGGGGTGACGGTGGTGGAGTGGCCAGATTACTCACCAGACCTTAACCATATCGAGAATTTTTGAAAGATCATGAAAGAATTAATCTGCGCAGCAGAGCCAACCCTCGCCACTATGCTTAAACACAACGACTTTTTGCGTCTTCTGCGCAGGACTGCTATCACCGTGTGGGAGGACTTGCAACAATATATGTTGAACAAGCTAGTGGTCAATATGAATAATAGAATGCAGGCAGCAATTGATGCGAACAGGTGATATACTAAATATTAGCGCAGGCAAAAGCGGCATCATTAAAAAGTCAAGTCTTCAATCTATCTCATTGTGTAATGGCAGTCCATTTTGCAATTAGTTCATTGTGCAGCTCGTAGTTGAAGTTGTGGGTGCTGGGGGGCGAATTCAGGGTTGATGGGCCAAATGGTGGACCCGGGCGTCATTTTTGTCAAGTGACTATAATAAGGCCATGTTTGATAGAAAAAACTGGGTCCAGGAAATCGTGCCGTCGGTATCTTTGAAGGAGAGCGCTAGGCCGTTTATGACCTAGTAGTGTGCCGGGAAAACCGGTCATTTTTGGCACGTACCTTGCACACTGTGATTTGTGCGGCGCATACACCGTGTTGTTGCTAAGCAGCTGTTCGTGGCTGCTAGCAGCTTTGCACAGCTGACTTTTTGTGTAGAAAGCCGATACCAGCTGTCAGCACCTTCAGCTGCATTTAGCAAGTTGCTTCTAACCACTTTGGGAGGTGTATGAGAGCAGCGAGTTGCATTCGGCAAAATGCCCCAGTTATTCCCACTTTTAAATGGGTATTCTGCCAAAAGTAACCTGGAATACTTCTCTTTTGTGCGACTAACCCATTTGGCTCTATGTATTTTTCTACACTTTATCGTTTCCAGTCTAAAGCCTTTTAGTAGTGTTTACGCTATTTTTTTAGTAGTCCGACTACTGTACATTTGACCTAGCACGGTATTTCTGGTACACGACCCGCTTTTACAAGTTGCATCCAGCTACTGCATATAGCTATCAAACAGGGTGTAAGGCCCTGTTTGATAGGAAAAACTGGATCCAAAAACTTGTCGCTTCGGTACATCTGTAGAATGCCGCGAGGCGATTTACGGTGTAGTGCATCGCTAGAAAAATAGGCTGATTCGGGATGTATCCTCGCCCTAAACGTCGTTATAGTGCTCTTGATACCGTTTTGACTGTGCTGGTGCATCACGGCTGTTTGCGACTGCTAGCAGTTTTGCGCACCTGCTGCAGGATGTACAAAGCCGACGTCAGCTGTTGGCACCTGCAGATGAATGCAGCAGGTTGCATTCAACCACCTTATGTGGTTGCTAGATGCACCGGGTTGCATCCAGCAAAATGCCCCAGTTATTCCCCAGTTTTATGTCCCGATCAGGTAAAACTCATCTTTTATATGAGTAGTCTGCCAAAAGTGATCTGGAATACTTCTGTAAATGCTCATAGCTCCGTTTTCCTCAATGTACTTTTCTGTCCTTTACTGATTCCGGTTTGGGCGCTTTCCGTAGCATGGGCACCGCTTTTATAGTGGTCTAACTACTATATGTTCGACCTAATGCAATATTTTCGGTACAACGAGCTGTTTTTACTAGTTGCATCAAGCTGGTGCACTCAGCTATCAAACATAGCATAAGTATGTCAGTATAGCAGATGATTTCTTCGTTACAATGGGTCCAAATAAATGATGCTCATGTTTTACTAATCTGCGCACCGCGATTTTTGCGCCTATCTCCCACAACCACCGGCACATAAATCATGGCACCATCGACGCCAACGAGGCCTGTGAATGAGAAGAGGAAGAAGTATTCCCCGCACAAGAGGACGATAATTGCGTTACTGTTTTTTTAGGCATTAAATTGAAGGATATAGCAATTTCCAAGAGTGTACTCCAGGACATCGTGCGTGGTATCGCAAAGCGGTATACGGTACAAAAATCCGCTCACAGCTCGCCGTGCCCCGGGCAACCACGACTCATCTCTGACCAAGATAACTGGCATATTAATAGACGCATTGGGCTCAACGCTTTCATTTCCTCCAGGTCGCTAGCAGAGAAGATTGGAGGCTATGTCAATGAAGACACTGTTTTGAAGTATCTGCGTAACACATAAGTATTTCACACTAGAGCACTACGTAGGCTCAAATTGACGACAGAAAACGCTCAGAAATGCCTCAAATTTGCACGAGCCCACATGGAGAAACCACTTGATTATTGGAAACAATGAGTTTTTCAAGATGAGCCTTCTGTGGAATGTGGCCAATTTGAACGTAGTATATGGGTGTTTTGCAGACACGTCAGTCAAACCTCCGTACAAATCACCAACTTCACTTATACGTTTGTTGACAATAACTTCATTTTAGTCCGAAATATTACTACCACATAAAGTTCATTCAAAGGCCAAACCCACCCAACACGAGCAAATGTTCATAGCCGCGTTTGATTAGAGTAATTGCACATTGTTGTTGGTGCTTCATGTAAACCCCAAATCTGACCATAGTGGTGTGAATGGTGTGGTTATCCTCGAGACCTTGAGAGAAATCCTACCTACCATAGCGGGAAAATGTATTTCCAGAGAACGGTTCTTTTTTCAAAAAGCGTTTTTTTACATAGAAGCGTTGCTTTTCAGAAAAGCATTTTTCAAAAAGAATAGTTCTTTTCCTCATTCCTCCTCTGTGTCTTCCTCCTTCACTTCAATCTCACCCTCGTGCTTACCCCATACACTATAATCATACCTTCACTTTCCACTTTCACTTATTCCTCTTATACAAAAATAAAAGAAGCTCCTATTAGCAATTTAATCGTGACTCTCGTAGTGTAATCATAAATTGTGATACTATAATCATGTCACACGGCTAAGGCCGGGACACGGCTCACGATGCTAACCAGTCGACAGATACGATGCCGGACGCCCCTTCGTC
>JAJFDK010000267.1:0-12045 GCA_028637775.1 Xylariaceae sp. X167
TCAATATTTGGAAGTCCGGGTTCCTTCGGGACCCCTTCGATGCAGCAAACCCAGAGTCCTGCAGCCAATACGCCATCGCAAGGCGTGGGCTCTGGGCCTCGATCCTCTCCGTTCGGTCCACCTTCGGGCTTTGGAAGTACTTTCGAGATCCCTTTGATGCCGCAATCGAAGAAGAGTCCTGCATCAAATAATACGCCATCGCAAAGCGTGGGCTCTGGGCCTCGCCCGTGTCCGTTCGGTCCACCTCCGGGCTTTGGAAGTCAGGGTTCCTTCGGGAGCTCTTCGATGCAGCAATCCAAGACTCCTGTAGAAAACACTCCATCGCAAAGCGTGGGCTCTGGGCCTCGCCCCTCTCCGTTCGGTCCACCTTCGGGCTTTGGAAGTACTTTCGAGATCCCTTTGATGCCGCAATCGAAGAAGAGTCCTGCAACAAATAATACGCCATCGCAAAGCGTGGGCTCTGGGCCTCGCCCGTGTCCGTTCGGTCCACCTCCGGGCTTTGGAAGTCAGGGTTCCTTCGGGAGCTCTTCGATGCAGCAATCCAAGACTCCTGCAGTAAATACTCCATCGCCAAGCGTGGGCTCTGGGCCTCGCCCCTCTCCGTTCGGTCCACCTTCGGGCTTTGGAAGTCCGGGTTCCTTCGGGAGCCCTTCAATACAGCAAAGCCAGAGTCCTCCAGTAAGTACTGCACCCCAAAGCGTGGGCAATGTGACAACCCCCAGCCCGTTTGCAAATGCGGCGAAGGCATCGCCTAAGGTGATGCCGCCATCACCATTTGCAAACATCGCTTGGGAATCACCCCCTGTTTCGGGCTTCGGCTCTCCGGCTTCTTCATTGAAGAGCCCTGCTACACAGCAGTTGCAGAGTCCTGCGGTGGCTACGCCAGCACAAAGCGTGGGCTCGGCCCCTCCTCGCTCTCCAGCTGATTCAATATTCGGAAGCCCGGCTTCTTCATTGAATATCCCTGGACTGAACACACCGTCCCCCATCAGCAGCATTGTGCTATCGCCATCGCCGTCGCCCATGGCAGCAAGCTTGGTAAGTCAGAATTCTCTGACAAATAGCCCTGTAGTTAATACTCCCTCGCCAGGAGTGAGCTCGGCAATGGGGCCGTCGCCTTTCGCACAGGCGGCAAAGGCCACGCCATCTCTGGGAAGCTTTGGTCAGCCAGCTGAAGTCAAGAAGACCCCCGAGGTAGAGCAGCCTCAGCCCGAGGGTCCGGCAAAGCCCGCAAATCCTTTCGCCCAGGCGGCAAAGGCCTCGCCATCTCTGGGAACCCTTGGTCAGACTTCTGGAGTCAAAACCCCTGAGGTCGAGCAGCCTCAGCCTCCTAAAGTCAAGACCCCTGAGGTAGAGCAGCCTCAGCCAGCTGAAGTCAAGAAGACCCCCGAGGTAGAGCAGCCTCAGCCTCAGGGTCCAGCCAAGCCAACAAATCCTTTCGCCCAGGCGGCAAAGGCCTCGCCATCTTTAGGAACCCTTGGTCAGCCTGCTGGACTGAAGACCCCTGAGGTAGAGCAGCCTAAGCCCGAGGGGCCGGCAAAGCCCGCAAATCCTTTCGCCCAGGCGGCAAAGGCCTCGCCATCTCTGGGAACCTTTGGTCAGCCTCCTAAAGTCAAGACCCCTGAGACTGGTTCGTGGAAGAAGACAAATCCTTTCGCAGGGTGTTTGAAGGACTCCCCAACTGGGCGAGACTTCGGTAAACCTTTTAAAGCCAAGACCCCGGCAGTGCCGTCTGTGCCCCAGGGTTCGGCAACGCGAATAAATCCGTTCGCAACGGCGGCAAGGGCCTCGCCAGATCTGGGAATCTTTGGTCAGCCTTCTTCTCTACTGAAGAGGAACCCTGAGGCAGTGCAGCCTCAGTCCCAGGGTTCGCCAAAGCCCTATGATCCTCTCGAAGAGGCGGCAAAGCCCCATCCTTTCTCACTGCTGGTGGCAAAGCCCAATCCTTTCGCACCGGCGGCAGAGCCCCGTAATCCCTTCACAGATGCCTTGGCATCTATGAC
This sequence comes from Xylariaceae sp. X167, assembly GCA_028637775.1. Taxonomy (NCBI): domain Eukaryota; kingdom Fungi; phylum Ascomycota; class Sordariomycetes; order Xylariales; family Xylariaceae; species Xylariaceae sp. X167. Next base: position 2,004 of record JAJFDK010000267.1, read on the forward strand.
AGGCTCCGGAAAGAAGCCCACTCCGATTCAGAGTGCTCAACCCACTCAGAAGAACGCGGACAAGAAGGATGGCGACAAGAAGCCTGGCGACAAGAAGGATACCGACAAGAAGGATACCGACAAGAAGCCTAGCGACAAGAAGGATGGCGATAAGAAGGAACCGTTGCCGTTCTGGCAATACGGTGCTCTTACTGCCGGGCCTAAAGAATGGGCTGTCGAAGACCAAATTACCAGGCTTCTACACGGTAGCTGCAATGAGTCTTCCAAGTGCTCAACGCCCCAAGCGGACGACGACGAAGTTGATTCGGAGTTTGAAGACCTTTTTGGAGACGAAAAGTCCGTATCCTCGCCAAAGGGAGACGATGCTGTCTCCCCGCTTAAGGAGGACGATGTCGCCTCCAAGCCCAAGGAGGACGATGTCGCCTCCAAGCCCAAGGAGGATGATGTCCCCTCCACGCCGAAGAAGGACGACGCAGTCTCCAAGGCAAAGGAGGACGATGACGACCTTGACGAGTTTGTAGAGCTTTTCAAGGAAATACTTGCCGTATCTCCCGAGTCAAAGAAGTCTGATAATGACGTTGACGACAAGCGTGAAGACCTTTCTGGAGACGGCAAGTCCGCCTCCCCGCCCAAGGAGGACGATGCCGCCCCCCCGCCCAAGGAGGACGATGCCGTCACCGCACCAAAGGAGGACGATGCCGTCCCCACGCCTAAGGAGGACGATGCCGTCACCGCACCGAAGGAGGACGATGCCATCTCCTCGTCAAAGGAGGAAGATGAAGACTCGGACATTAGTGACTCCGAGTATGAAAGAATTCATGGAGACGGACTCGGCGTCTCCCCACCAAGGGATGATGAGGAAGAAGAGGAGGTGGTTGAGTCGCGGTTTGAGGAACTTTTGGACGACATCATTGCCGCCCGAGAGTATGATCAGACATATTATGAGAGCAGCGATGAGGAAGATGGCATTGAGTTTGAAGACGTGCCCATACCTGGCATCAACTCCGAACAGGAGGTTGATGAGAGCAGTGAGGAAGAGGATGGCATCGATTATGATGACGGTCCCGTACCTGACATCTCCTCCGATCAGGAGGATGATGAGAGCAGCGATGGAGACCTCATCATTGAGTATCCAGACGCGCCCAAACCTGGCATGCCCTCCGCGCCCAAGCCCAGCATCCCCTCCGCGCCTATACCTGGCAGACCCTCCACCCCCAAACAGGAGGATGATAAAATTGAAAATGGTTTCGAACTATCACCGGACTACAGCAGTAAACGGTGCAAACGAAGAACCCCCGCTGCTCGGCCAGCCCCTTCGTTCATTTTTAAGTACGTCCCACCGGATGCCCTCTTGCCCGGGCAGTCTTCAACGGCTCCAGCCTCTGCCCCTGAGGCCACGTCAGCTTTTGCGAATACAGGGCCGATCAACTTCTTTGGCGGCGCGAGCAAGCCAGCCCCTGCTGATCTAGCGGGTCTGAGCTTTTTTGGCACCGTAGCCATGCCGCCACCCCCCGCCCCTGAGGCCAAGCCATCTCCTGTCGCTGATGCCAAGCCATTGCCTGCCCTTAAGGTCAAGCCATTCTCTGCCACCGAGGTCAAGCCAGCCACTGCCACCGAGGCCAAGCCAGCCACTGCCACCGAGGCCAAGCCAGCCACTGCTGGGCAATCAACTCCCCTGTCGACGTTCACGTTTACGGAGCCCGTGGCGAGCGCAAAGGTAACGGCTCCGCCTCGCGAGCCAATCTTTACTTTCACCCCACAGGTGACAAGCTCGGAGGTACCGGCCACACCTGCCCCAAAAGCAGAGGACAAGCCAGTCTTCCCCCTGACGCCCGCGGCCCAAAGCGGCACATCCCAGGACTCCAAAGAGGCACCGACGCCTGAAAACATCAAGTACCTGAACGAGCATGTCAAGAAAGTCCTTGGGCCCGCCGCTGCGGATTTTGACTTGGCGGGGCTGCTTGATGAGGTAACCGGTCGCAAGGACGTCAAGACGTCGACGAGCCAGCCGGCTCCCGCTAAACGGTCAAAGTCTACCGTCGCTCCGGCACCGTCCACGCGTGTTCTTCGGTCACATACCAGGGCGGCTGCTGACGCGGCAGCAGCATTGTCTTCAACCATGTCGGGTTTGTCCTTGGATCCAGACTCCCCTTCAGGTTTGAGGGTCAATATCCCGGGTCTGGCCTCTCTGGCTCCGGCCAAAACTTCAGAGGCCCCGGCTAGCGAGCCATTGGCTCTGGCTAACCCCTCTGAGGTTAAGGAAAGTAGCACCTCTGACGATAACGAAAAAGGCACCTCGGCCCCCGCTGACAAGGCAGCGGATTCCGCCCCCAAACCCAAAATTCGGTTCAAGATCAAGCCGTACACGACATCACCCCTTCGTCCCATGCGCAGACAAACGGCGCAGCTGAGACCTTCCCCGATCTCCGGTAGCCGGAACGCTTCGGCAAGTACGGATGCCGATGATAAGGAGGCTTCGGATGAAGAGGAGGTGGCCGAGGAGCCCAAGGTCAAGAAGGTGACTTTCCACCCGGATACGAAACCGGAGTAATAAATAAGACGAGAAACAGAAAGGAAAGCTGAAGGCGCATCGAAAGCCCAGAGAATCAGAAAATACACAACTGTTATGGAGAAAGGTGTCAGAGGATGATGGTAGTTTAGTTCCTTATTTAGGGAAAGAGGCGGTCTTACCGTTCTCGATACCCTTGGACAAACATCACCCTGGCTTTGGCCTCTTGTCATTATGATAAGAGAAGAGGCTTCGCGCGATGGAGGACGAACGGAGGTTTTTTGACAGCCCGTACTGTTGAGATATACACCCCTCCCTTCTGACATCGCGCACCTTATCCTCTCCTTAACACCCCTTCTTTATGGGAAAGAGGACCCGCATTATTGAAAACTCAGATGAGAGATTGAACCTCAAGTGATGGCGGTCCGGGGGGGCCGCTACTCCTGGAAGAAGAGGTTCACCCTTCTGTAGTTAATAGCGACCTCGATACCCTTGGGGTTTTTCCTGATTCCGTTTCCATAATCCTTCTTCTCGCAGGCCCCGTTTATGGGAAAGAGTGTCTGTCGGTAGCCGAGGTGTAAGAAGGAAATCTCATGGGTGGACAATCTGTTCACCCAGTCGAAGAGAATACCCCATCCTCGGTCGGTCTCATCATTCATGGGTAATAGCTCGGGGGGGCCGTTACTCAAAGAAGATGAGACTTACCACAGCCTCGATACCCTGGGGCCGGTGCCGTGTTAACATTGCCCCTTATTATGGGAAAGAGATTCGCCGCTAATAACGGATGTCTCAAGGATGACAGCTCGGGGGGGCTGTCACTCCTGGAAGAAGAGACTCCATATTATGCGATCTCGATACCCTGGGGCTGGTGCCGTTTTTATCGCCCTTTTATGGGAAAGAGGTTCGCCATTATAATGGATGTCTCAAGGATAACAGCTCGGGGGGGCTGTTACTCCTGGAAGAAGAGACTCCATATAAAGCGACCTCGATACCCTGGGCTGGTGCCGTGTTTTTGTCGCCCTTTTTATGGGAAAGAGGTTCGCCGCTAATAACGGATGTCTCAAGGATGACAGCTCGGGGGGGCTGTCACTCCTGGAAGAAGAGACTCCGTATTATGCGACCTCGATACCCTGGGCCGACCCCATTTAAGGAGGAGTTCGCAACAAACCATCAAGATCACGGACGCGAATCTCGTGGGGATACTCGCTTGGGGAAGCTTGTATCCCCACTCGAGAGATTCTTCCCACCCCGGTTTGCGAAACCTCCTAATACACAATTACCCTACAACATTTACCCTACACACCCGATCCTCTCCAATACATACGAAAATCTCCACTTGCTATCAACAATCACCTCTTCGCTGGCGTTTGGCGTTACGGCGTTCAGTTATTGTTTTTTCCAGTTTGTGGTGTCGCAACAATCGCAGTGTTTTGTTTTTCATCGTTGATTTTTCCAAAAAAAACAAAATCAAAAAAATCAGAAAAATGAAAAAACCCCAAAAACACACGAAAACACCAAAAACCCAAAAAAAAACACAGTTTCAGAGGAAATTTGCTTCGCACAAAAACACCAAAAACGAAAAACATCTGTTTCGGGACAATTTGATTTTACAGAAAAACAAAAAACACAAAAAAACTTGAAAAACAACAAAATCCCCAAAAAAATCTGTTTCGGAACACGCAATTTGTTTTACGGAAAACGAAAAAAGCACAAAAAAACTCGAAAAACAACAAAAACCCAAAAAAAATCTGATTTTTATCGTTGGGGGTTGTTGTTGAGAACGATGATGCCATACGCTGGACTTCCCATCGTTTCTCAATGTCGCAATAAGTTTTGTTTTTCGGAGTGCGAACATCAGAAACTGCACAGGAGAGATGAAGTACGGAGAGGGGGGAGACGTCCCCGGGTTTCGTTGACTACTCAACTTCAAGTCAACGACTAACCTGGAACACAACCATTTTGTTCAGTGTTTATTTTTGTCTCCCCACAGGTATGATCAACATCAGATCCAGACTAACGCTCGCGAACGCTAACGTTGACAAGGGACTACTTTTTTTCATGAGATATTTGACCGCGCCAAGTACCGCATTTTTCCTACTAAGATCCGTCTATCACACAACATCATACAAACATCACGTCGACAATCTGGCCGCTGCAAACGACCTCGCCTTGTCTATACCAGGCCCCTCGCGACAGTTACGAAGGTGAGTCCCCTTGGAAAAGTTTTTGGAAATTGACCCCGTTTTGCTAGGTTTGCGCCCCCACGAACGGCTGGGGAAGAGTCGCGCTGCTCTCGCATGGCAGCAATAACGTCTAGAGATGGGGGCTTGATGAAGAGGATATAGGTAGGAAGTTGGGACCAGGTTGTTTCCGCGCTTTGGACAGACCAGACCACAGGGTATCCGTTTTGGCTACCGGGACCGGAGAGATATGTACCACGCCTGGGAACTCGAGGGGGAATGATGGACGGAGACAAAGCCCAATGACGTCGTCGCTATGACGGGAGCATGTGCCGGAAAGGGTGGCGGGATCCGGTTGCTTTCCCCTGAGTCTTTCTTGCCAAGTGGCGGGAGGGCCGATGAAGGCATAAAGCATAAGATCTCGACGCCAAGGATGGCACTCGATGTCAGACGGTGGAATCTTTCCAGAGTTTTTTCTCACTTGAGGGAAAGGGCGGGGACGAGAAGAAGAAGAAACGAGTTCATGTTGTGGGCAATTCTTGTATTGTCGTCGGTGATGGGTTCGGGATCTGGTTACATTCCCCTGAGCCTTCCTTGCCTAGTGGCGGGGGGCAGATGAAGGCATGAAGCAAAAGATCTTGGCTCGGAGACGAGGCGGATTGGTGTTGGTGTTGTTGCTGGTGTCGTTGTTCGAGATGATTCATGTTGTGGCTGAAATCTTGTATTGTCGTCGGTGATGGGTTCGGGATCTGGTTACATTCCCCTGAGCCTTCCTTGCCTAGTGGCGGGAGGCAGATGAAGGCATGAAGCAAAAGATCTTGGCTCGGAGACGATGCGGGTTGGTGTTGGTGTTGTTGCTTGTCTCGTCGCAGATTCATGTTGTGGCTGTTTTTGTATTGTCGTCCGAGATGGTTCAATGATCCGGTTGCTTTCCCCTGAGCCTTTCTTGCCAAGTGGCGGGAGGGAGGCAGATGAAGGCATAAAGCAAAAGATCATGGTGCTGTTGAGGATGATACCTATGTCGGAAAGTCTGCATGTTGAGTTTCCCTCATGGGGAGGAGGTCAATGACGGAGATGAAGCGGGCTGATGTTGATGCTGTTTCTTGTGTCGTCGTCAGGATGGTTCAGCGATCCAATTGTTTTCCCCCGAGCCTTTCTCGGCTTGGTGGGGAGCCAGATGGAGGCACAAAGCAAGAAGATCTCTATGCTGTTCCTGGTGGGGTTGGTCATGGTTTCGGGATCCGGTTGCTTTCCCCTGAGCCTTCCCTGATTTCGGTCTCCGGGAGGCAGATGAAGGCATAAAGCATAAGATCTCGACGCCGTTCTTGGCGCCGGCACTTGAAGTGGATGAGATGTCAGAACGTGGAACTTCCTGAGACTTTCTCCGGGTCCCACACGTTGAAGGACGGCACGTGATGCTATCAAGGTCGCGAGATGACGACTGGACGCTACGAGCTTCTTTGCAGCTCTAGTGCAACGTCTGATCGCAGACATGCTGAGTCCGAATTCAACTCAAAGGGTTTGGTATGCATCTCACTAACCGGTCTCATTTTTGGTCTGTCCTGGCAAGGAAGTCACCTGGTTCTGGTGGACTACTTATATCATATACTCTTCATCAAGCGTACCTCTCTAGGCGGCTGCCGTGTAAGAGGGTGGCGCGGCTCCATCTAGCCGGGAGTGGGTGGTAGCGCCAGCAGATGGGGGAGATTTCTGGGGACTTTTCTCGGGGGTCTCGTGCCCGAGTTTCTGAAGCTGGGGGCCGTACGGTGTAGATGAGGTGAGTGTTGTGAGCAGCGGCTAGATGTGATGTTTCCGGATCAGGAGGGAGGGCGGGAGGGATGGGAGGGTGGGGCGCCTAGGTCAACCAAATTTTTTTCACCAATAGGGGATGCGATATCGTCAAGTCCGATTTCCACACATAAAAATCACTTTCACGGACTTTAGTGGCTGCCCACGCGGCCTCGACCGATCGCAACCTCGCACACCTGAGAATGTGCATAACATAGGGTATCTTGCCGTGGACAGCTTCTCTTGTCGACCCATCCGCATCAGCGAGGCCGGGGACCTCGTGGCGGACATCCTGATCAACAGGGCAAGCTTTACCCATCAAGTGCAGATTTATGTGCGTGGTACGCCAACCGTGAGTTTGGGGAAACTCACATGGCAAGCCTTAGAAGGGAAGGCAAACTACCTTCGCACATAAGTTAGTCGCCTCTAACGAGACTGGGGAACTTGTGACGACTATCTGCACTTCCATCTGTTGATCAGGATCACAAGACAGGAGAAACTACCGGCAAGAACCGGGGGGCGGAAGGAGGAAGGAGGAGAGAGAAGGGAGAAGGGAGGAGAGAAAAAAGAAAAAAGAAAAAAGAAAACAGAAAAAAGAAAAAAGAAAAAGGAAGAGAGAAGAGAGAAAAGAGAAAAGAGAAAAGAGAAAAGAGAGGAGAGAGGAGAGAGGAGAGAGGAGAGAGGAGAGAGGAGAGAGGAGAGAGGAGAGAGGAGAGAGGAGGGCGGGTTTGGGACATGGAGAGCATAGCTACCTACGTAAGTTGATGGGAAACGACACTTTAAGGCGTAAGTTCCAAGCAGCTGACACAAGATCGTTACAGGCAAAGCTCTCATAGGAGCGGCAAAACACCAAGAAGGCAAAGCCCACCAGTCCCATCGAGTCACACAATACTACCTATATTATATATACGTATATATAGCAGGGACTCCGAACAAGAAAATCCAGCACCAGACTGGTCCAAGTATATACTCATTTCGACATTGACCGGCGGGCCAGTCGGGACATATTCCACTTACCGGCTGGCCCCGCGCCCTTGACGACACCATTCAGCAGTGGTCGACTTTCGACCAGAACACCACATACGATTCGAGCGGATACGGAGTCGACAGCACACTAAAAAACACCACATTTGTGCTTATATATATCACGAAGTCGACAAACCAACCAACCAACAATTTACAAACACCAGAATCATGCTTGTTCACACCACCAAGTCCAAGATTCCCTTTCCGGGACATTTGGCCAGCACAGCATGATTCAACTGTCCGTATCCGCTCACCGGTCGCCGCTGCTTTACATACACCTTCATTACACCAGAGGATGAGGGAAGGCGATTTTCATCGTCGTCGATACCATATAGGGCACTACTTACGACACAAACACGCCAACTCAACAACAACGATAAAACAACAACAACGACAACCCACGAGGAATCATCATCTTGCCGCCGGTTTTGTGCCTCGTCGGGTTCGATTACGAAATACTGGACCAGTCAGAGAAAGTCGAGCCTCCGATCCATTGATGGTAAGTGACAAGCAGTCCACACCAGTGAAATCCTGGAAGTAACTAACAACAATAATGACAGGGACAACAAAATTGAGTCTCGGGATCAACCTTACGGAGGAGGGGTTCTAGTCGGGGACTCGATTTCACTGAGGTGACTGGTGGGCTACCAGGTACCTAAGCTTTCAGGTGTGGTTGACCGGGGGGGAGCAGGAGCTTGCGTAGGAGCTGTGCGGTGGTAAAGGGAGTGCTTTCCACGACTGGAGAGCTTTGCGTCCATAGAATGAATTGACTCCTATTCATCCGCCATAAAACTGTAGATCTTTAAGTTGAACTTTGAGTGATGATTGTGAATACTACCTATGATCTCATCAAGCGACGGCGTACCCGCCTAGTAAATCAAGGAATTGAGGCCTAGACTGCAACGCCGGCTTCGGAAATCCCCTTGAGCCTTTGATGGTCCCCTTGAAGCTTCCAAGATGCGACAGCATACCTGCCTAGTAAAGGGGAGAAGTAGAGTCGAGATTGCCCTGACTCCTCCCCATCATTACACATGAAACTGTAGATCCAACCTTATGTGTTGGTCATGAGAGGTATGATTCATGAAGTGACAGCGTACCTGCCTAGTAAATGAAATAAACGAGACAGAGATTGCCTTGAAGCATCGACGATTCCCTCAAGACCTGCCCGTCCCTTCCTGAGTCTCTCGCTAGGTCTCTCGGCGTGCATCATGATTACGCAGATCACGTGGTCTCGTGTTTGGACTTGGTCCGAGCGTTAGGGCTTTTCCCCGTCTCCCCGGGTTTTGAAGTCAACAAGAGCGCGCGCCGTTGCAATGCCCTTTTCTTTTGAGGTCCTTTGCAGCAGCTCCCGCTGATGCGGGCGATCACTTGAATTCGTACCTGCTACCGCTAAGATAAGATTTCTACGGAAGGAGCTAGGCTAGCATTTCGAGCTCCGCCCGTATTCCGTACTCGTGCCTACGCTGCACATTGTGTGAGATGCCCGATTCCCGGTTACGTAAGATGATATTCGCCATCCGCACTAGGCCCTATCCGTGCCTCGGCACAGCAAGTGCGGAGGGACCTCGTACCTACGTTCCGAGAGTGAATCGGTCGTTGAGATGGTGAAGATGATTTCAGAAACATAGCACAATAGTAGGTAGTCCGTGATTTTCATTGTCCGTCTGTAACGAGATTTTGAATTTGAAAGGTGGAATTTCCGTGAATATGTTACCGTGTAAAAGGGTATGTACATAAGAGGGATAGGTATCAAGGAGGTGTTCCGCCCCGTAAACGACAAGAAGTCGCGCATCTGACCGCGTAAAATCGCTTGAGGCTTGCGCAACAACGGCCTGTGACACGCTAGGCGTGTCCACCAAACATGCTGTAAACAGTGGAGCTCAAGGTTGGCGGGCGGCGGACCTAATGGTGGCCGGGGGCTCCAGCTGGGCTCCCGTACCCAAGTACCTCCCACTACTCGCCGCCACGGCGCGCTATAGGCACCTGTCTGGCCTGTCCGCCGTCGCTCCAGGTATCCTCCAGGTACCCGACCAGGTACCGATACCTGATTCTGTCCGAGCCAACGTCTCTGCGTGCTCTCGTCCGCAGTACCTCTTCGTGACCATCCCATGACTGCCGCTGCCGCTGCTACTCGCCCTCTCTTCTCTCTCCTCCTTCATCATCCGTCCATTGGATGCTGTCGGCACAGCTCATTTTCCCATAGGATTCGTACGAATTGTTAGTGCATTGCCATATTGTAATTACTCCTCAGTCAAGCCATCCTCTATCGAACAAGCTGTTACTCTCCATCGCCATCCGATCTGTGTCTTAAAATAATTATTTACTACTATCACCATCTCGCCTATCATTACCTAGGTATTATCACCCGCGAGGGCCAGAGCGCCAACGGTAGAGACACGGCTGCTACCTACTCCAAGTACGGATTACGGGCTTCGGATCCGTACGAGGTATTCCGTACTGAATACTGTTGGATTACATAAGCACTGTGGCGCTGTGGCGAGGTAGTGTGGCTTGGAGCGCACAAAATAATTATGTAAAT
>JAJFDK010000268.1:0-11912 GCA_028637775.1 Xylariaceae sp. X167
TCTTGGGTGGATTCCTCACTATCTGAGGAATGGGATAGGTCTTGGTCTTCTTGAGTGTTGGTAACTCGTTTCTTAGCTGGCGCGGCGTCGGTGCTTGATGCAATTCGAGCACTTCTTCTTGGTGCATGAGCAGCAGACGAGGAGCCTCCCAGGTCTGTCATGGAGCTCGGTTTCTTGGGTCTTCTTTCTTAGGTCTTGGGTCTTGATCTTTGGTGGTTTATTTGGCGGACGCTAACCACAGCGAGAAAGGGAATCGAGAAACGTATTTAGAAGACGCTCGTCAGCGAGTCTGGGAGAGTTTAGAGTAGTGTTACGATCAGGTAGAAGGTCTGACACCTTATATTGATGCTATGAACGAAGACTCCAAACTAGGGAAGAAAGAGACAGAAAGAGAACTAAAATTACATGAGTGGGAATCCTTCCTATACCCTGCGTCCTCACGTTCAGTGGTGGGGGACGGCTTAGCTCAATGGTGGGCGATGAGAAGGTCTGTGCTTGGAGACTACATGGTTCTAGCGTGAATCCGTGGATAATCGAGCTCGTGGTGGGTGACGGCGAGCTCTGTTGCAGAGGCGAGCTGGTCCTAGCTTCAGTCATGTAGCATGGAGCTCCGTGAATGATGATGGCAAGCTCTTATGTCACGTACTGACAAGAGAGCTCACGGAGGAGGACTGATGAGCTCTGTGATGACGGTTACTGCTTAGATCTTAGGCACAACCGTCACAGAGGCCTCCTGGGAATTGGCCAGGCTATAGTCAATATCCATACGCAGTTCTTGGAATTCGTAGCCGTTCGGACCCATCACCTTGCCTGACCAATTGCAATTAACCTCCGCGTTACATTCTGGCAGCGCCGCCCACGTCTTTTCAACATATCCTCGCAGAACATTGTATTTAGGCGTTTCTTCAAGACCCTAATGATCTTCAATATAATTCTTCATCCAGCATCACACTGTGTCGATCGGGTTCAAGTCTGGCGAACAGGGCGGTCAATTCATTACAGGTATGCATCGACGATGAAAATCAGCAATCGTGCTGCGCGCAGCGTGTCCTGAGGCCGAGTCTTGCATCAAGATAAGTGATACACCGTGTTGTTTCCTTTATTCGTTCATATACTTGTGAATCACTGAAGTGATGTGCTGTCGATAGGTGTCCGCGTGAATTTTACCCCAATCCTTCTCCCCAAAAAATCAGGACATTCATTGGACTGTGGAAGCACTCCCAAAACATCCACCTCTTTTCTGTTGTTATCTCTCTACAACACACGTCCCATGTCACTTTGCTTCAGGTCAACGCGTTACCCACTGCCTCCGATGTTGCCCACCCATTACCCACATCTCATCCGACCACAAGATACGCCGCCAATCATCCAATGACCAATGTTAGTAGTCTCGAGCCCACCATAAATGCCTATGCTGATTCACCTCATTGATAAAACCCTTTAGACATGCTATACGACGTGAGTAACCGAGCCGACAAAGCGTATTTTGAATATCGTACATCCCGAATATTTGATCAAACAAAGACAAGGACAGTTTGAGAAAGGTCATTGGTCAATTCTTTTTCTGTCTCCATTACGGATCGTACGAGTTCTTCTTCTTATTCGATAGTCATATCCCGAGAACGGCCAGTTCTTGATTGTAGTTGCGTTGCCTGCGTCTGAATAACGTGTTGCACTTGACGTTTTTTGTACGGCATAAGCTAACTGGGGGGGGCCCGGGCCGCTGTGTAACGGGTCAGCGCATACTTGGACCGCTATTCCCAAACCCTTGACTAGGTATAACTCACAATATCTCTGTGAAAATTTTGGGCACACACTCCATTCTGTGATAGGTTTTGTCTCCTGCTCTTAACCCAGCCAGTATTATCTGCTGATAAGCGCTCACCAGCAGCTATTCGCAATGTTGGGGCTGGAATGTCTGTACGTGCTGCAGCACCAAAGTGGACCATTCTCTGATTCTATCTACAGCTCCGCAGGTAAGAAATACCCTCTAAAAAAAAGATTAGCCAGGACCTGCAAAGCCTACCAGAACTTTTGAGGAGGCGATTGACAAACTGAGCAGGCGCCATGCCAGGCTAGTATTTGCGCCAGCACAAATCAAGTTTAAACACATGACCCAGCGTATGCTCAATGCGTCATGAACATCGTAAAGGCCAGTTCAGACCTGGCACACACGATTTTGGGCTCAGAACCCCGATATTAATGATGCACGGTCGAGGTTCATCGGTTATAATATAGTAAATAGTGCAATAGCAGCAAACATCGATATATTTTACGATTGATTGAAGGCCCCCGAGCTCAAAAGCGTTTCCATGGATCGGTGGTATAATACAGACTTGATGGAAATCAGTCAAAATGTGGGAGGAGATCATTGAGTGGTGACGGAAGCGAGCACGCGTGTTACGCTTAAGAAAGACATCAAGGAGGGGCAGTGGATTATGGCGTTGGAGTGTATCGGATGTAACGGAGTTGCTGCGAGGGCCGGCTCCGGGCAACACCCAGAATCCTCCCTCACGATCGCGAGGCCCGCCGTCGCTCTCCGCCACAGCTCCTGACAGGATCCGACCGGATAGCGCACCACGGCTAGGGGAGACCTTTCAGACATCCCTTACATAAGGGATTGCTGTCTCACGCAAACACGGGAAGGGTCTCGGATGCGGTGCGCAAACGCTCGCCCTCTTCCGACGGGTCAGACAGGAGGACGGGACGGCCAGACAAACGGAGAGAAGCCTGTATGTTTTCTGTGTATATAGCCGGTGGCCCTGCGGCCACCTCCGTAGCTTTCCTTCTTCTCTCCTTAAGCTTTTGTTTCTCGTACATGGAAGAATATACTGTAGCCGGCCTGTCCCTACACTCTGTCCTTCTTCGCCGTGACAGTTGCGTTGCCTCCGTTGCTTATATTTAATGGGATTGATGTGCAAAGTCAGTGGTTTCCGAACGATAATTTCCATCGGTTTAGAGATTGGAGGTTCAATGCAACGTCAAATGGGGGAACGACCAACGAGAAAGCGATGGAGTGAATGAGAGATATATTTATACCCTACTTTCAGAGGGTGCATGGCAATTTATGTGTGGTTTTGGTATGTGAATAGCACGAGTCTCATACGAATGATTACTTTTTGTGGCTTTGTTTTTCGAATTAAGTGTAGTTGGTGTTTTACGAGCCTCACTGCAGTCATATGGTGCAAGCATTGGATGTGGGTATGTTCGGTTTGGTCAAAAGACGGCTCCGATCGTTGTTATGGGAGTGTGCGAACGCTCCAATCGGATTACCCCGTACGAAGGTGAATATGGTAACGACATATCACCAAGGGCGACTCGAAATAATGACATTGAGGGCCATTAAAAATGCATGGAATACAGCGGGCATTCATCCATTGGACAGATCGAAGCCTCTTTCTTCAAAATACCTGCTTTTACTGGGGCCCGGGGTATCTAAGACCTCGATGTCACACTCACTTGTCGAAGAACGAGCAAAAACACCAGATTTTATTGTTGAACATTCCCTGATTACTATTTCTATGCCATCAATCGGCCAGGCGTTCAAATGAGACCTTCTGAAAGCTTTTACCTCATTTAAAAGTCCTGTTCAACAGCTTGCAATTCGGAAAGCCTGCAAGGTTATTGATGAGCCCAACTATGAAATCGCCAATCTACGTGCCCAAATTGAATTTCTGGGCGCAAAATAGAGCATCACCACTCCGTAGATCAGAAAGAAAGTAAAATTGGAATCTGGTCAATGGCTCATTCAATATAAAGACATTCGGCAGGCAAAACGTGAGTTGCGCAATAGGATTATATTTGGCCACGAAGCCAGCGATGCGCAGGTGGCTGCACGTTGAACAGCTTCAAATAAATGGTTGGAGTGAGTGTACATCATCGAACTTACGCCTTGTTTGATAGGGAAAAGTGGGTATCAAAACTCGTGACTTCGGTAGATCTGTAGGACGTCGCAAGGCGAGTTGCGGCTTAGTGTATCCATGGGGTGCGCTCAAAAATAGGTCAATTCAGTACCTACCCTGGCGCTACAGTGCTCGTAATACTGTGTTAAACTATGTAATTGCGACACGGCTGTTTGCGGCTACTAACAGCTTTGTGCAGTTGTTTTTCCACGTATAAAGCTGGTAGCAGCTGTTGAAACCTGTAGCTACATCCAGCGAGTTGCATCCAACCACCTTTTATGATTGCTGGATGCAACTCGCTGCATCCAGCAAATCGCTCTAGTTATTCCCCAGTTTTACGTCCTGATTGGGTGACGCGCAACTTTTAAGTACTTAGTTTGCCAAAAGTGACCTGAAATACTTCTGTAAATGCTGCTAGTTCCGTTTTTCTCAATATACTCTTCTAATCATGACTGTTTCTGGTTTACGGGCTTTTCGTAGCGTTGGCGACGCTGTTTTATGGGACCGATTACTCTATATTCGACCTAGCGCAATAGTTTTGGTATAACGACCCGCTTTTACCAGTTGCATCCAGCTGCAGCACCCAGCTACCAAACAGGGCCTTAATCTCCTGGCTGCATTTTCCGCCCCTTCTCAATATTCTGTGGCCATTTATGTAGAACAATTGAGTAAAGTTTTGTCGCCGCAGACTAGCCAGTTGCGCGATGGCCTGTATCCCCCCCAGCTAGTTTAAGCTTAGTATCTGCTCGCACGACATCCTTGCGTCGTTATGAAGCGTCAGAATACATGTGTAGGTTTCAGGCTTTAAATGCTTCAGTTTATTTGTATTTCCCATCGTATTAGCTGTTCTTGTATTAATTTAAGGTAATTACATTCATATAATCAGTTGTAAACTGAGTCTCTTGTTACGATCTCTTGATTTTACTCGTAACTACTCGAGTTTCTCTCAATAACTCTCTCACCGCATCACATGTGTCGTCAGCACACAGCAATACGCTACGCGACGTAGTGATGCATAAACACCGTGTTTTTCGGAAAAACACCGGTTTAAAACCAGGCCCCATAGAAAGCCGGTTTCAAACCGCGGATGAGGGCATCTTGCCACCGCAACCGTGAGGGATTAATGAAAAGCAGGAGATATCTGGTGTTCTTTTCCTCATCTCCATTTATCGACACCGATTTTTTACAGCGGCGACAACTTACCGCGTCAATCGGAGCACTCTGTGGTGTTTACTTGGGTGTTTTTCCCATGCCAAGAATCCGCGACAGCCTAACCAGGAACCAGTTTACGAGGGAGGCACTCGTATCAACAAAACAACGATGCAAGCACTGTCAATTAGCTGTTTCTGACTAGCAGTCTGCAATGAAGCATCATCTGACGCGGTGTTCAGCCTTCTAGGCAGCAACAGATGCAGCATTACAGCAGCAGGTCGCTGGTAGGCAGGCTCTGCGTGCAATGGCGCAACCTAACCTAACGTTAGATCAGAAAGCAGTAATCAATAAAGCATTCGCGAAAGTAGTTATCGTCAGCGGCCTGCCTTTCAATGCCCTCAATTCCGACCTCTTCAGACATGTGTTTCAGCTACTGAATGCGAGTTATAAGCCGCCAAACCATAACGCGATTCGCTCTACCTTCTTGTCGCAGCTGTACGAAGAATATAAGGCCAAAATTCGCGCAGAAGTGGACGTCTCGAAGACATTGCGATTATTTTCGATTCGTCAGAGGACACGAATTATAATCATATACTTAATGTGTCCTTCTAGCTGCTAGATATGGAATGTACATGCTACTACTGGCGTAATGTCAATCTTGGAGCCGTCCGCATGACAGCAGTGAACCATCTACCTGTCGTACGACCTGTCATTGCTGATATTGTAAGGGGAGCAATGCAACTGCAAAAGGTTTGCGCTTTCTGCACCGATACCTGTAATACAATGCAGCTCACGCAACGGTTGCTTATGGAAGACCCCGATTTCGCACACTGTTGGGGTGTACTCTGCGACTCACACGGCTTGCAACTACTCGTCAAGGATATACTTAGGCTCGAACCGTGGAGAGGTACAATGGAGAGAGCGACGTCGATCGTTACATCGTTTCGAAGCTCGAAGCTACAGTATGCTCGCCTTCGGGACTCGCAACGAGTAGTGTATAATGGAAGCACTGGGGCGCTTGTGCTTTCTGTCATTACTCGTTGGGGAACGCAATATCGTTGTTGTCGTTCGGTGCTGAATAATCGTGAGGCACTCATCAACTTCACTATGTCTGACCACGTTCGTGCATCGTTAGGAAGTACGAAAGAGAACAAAGTTCTACGTACCATCGTCAACACCGTTAACGATCAAGTTTTTTGGCATCAACTAGATTTACTTTTAAGCATCCTCGAACCTGTTCATACAGCGATTGTATCGTCTGAGGCAGATGCTTCTCATCTAGGCCACGTTATTGAACGGTGGAGTAATATTCATTTAGCATGGTTGCGGCTACAAGAGCAGCCAATTTGCTTCTCTGAAGTTGATCTCGACGATCCCTTTACGGTACACCGTACCCGGCAGCAGGATCAGACCGACACCATCAATTGGGTTGCGTGGTCCCTGGACTATCACAAAATCCCTACTGCGCTAAGCCCGTTCACTACGCAGCAAATCGAGCAGTGGTTACGCAAATATTCACCTCCTGCCCACGCCGACGAAATCATCAATGAATTCTGCTTATATCGCAGTTTACAAGGTCCCTATACGAGAGCTAGTTTACAGGGGTTAACAGCTAAGGAGCTTTGAATACGCCGAAAAACAGTAGGATCTCTGCTGTCTGACATTGTGCTACGCCTCTTCAACACTATAGCAAATTCTGTACCCCCAGAACGGGCTTTTTTTGCAATGGGTATGGTTCTGAATGACAGGCGCAATAGAATGGACCCGGACCTCTCCGATAAGGTGATATTTATGTATATGAATCACTGTACAATTAGTCGCATGGAGAGGATGACATTGGATTCCCTGGACGACGCCGAACAGCGTGAGCTTGAATACCAGCTCTTCGAACAGCTACTCGACGAGGGGTGGCAGCTGTGACGGTTCTGCCTAAGATCTAAGCAGTAACCGTCATCACCGAGCTCCTCACTACTCCTCCATGAGCTCTCCTGTCAGTACGAGACATAGGAGCTTGTCATCATCATCTCCGGAGCTCCCTTTTACAAGACTGAAGCTATGACCAGCTTGCCTCTACAACAGAGCTCGTCGTTACCCACCACGAGCTCGCTTATGTACGCATTCACACTATGACCATGTGGTCTCCAAGCACAGACCTTCTCGTCGCCCACCATGGAGCTAAGCCATCCCCCACCACGGAACGTGAGAACGCATGGTATAAGAATGATTCCCACTCATGTAAATTTAGTTCTCTTTCTCTCTCTTTCTTCCCTAATTGAGAGTCTTCGTTCATAGCATCAATACAAGGTGTCAGACCTTCTACCTGATCGTAACAGCAGCAATCTGTATAAAGAACGTCGCAACGTTCGTTACTTCTCTCCTTCTGTATGCGATAATATCTCGTACCTACCTACCTATAATAACTGGGTCGGGGTGTTATTCCGAAAAACACTGTTTAAAACCGGTTTCAAACCGGTGTTATTTCTTTGAGTTTCAAACCGGGTGCATCACTAACGCGACGTGTTTGTTGTGTTAATGCTATACATCATCTGAATTATACTCGCTGAATTACTTGTGATATATCGTTTCGTCCACCGAGCATCTCGTAATGCGTAGTATTTTTCCATACTTCATTTAGTATAGTAAGGCCATGTACCATGGGGCTCGCTAGTGAATACGCTAAAACGCTACCTGATCAGCAACATAAACCTTTGCCTGGTCCCTTGTACGTACCCTAATTACTTATCGCAGTGCTCTATATCGTGAGTAAGTAGGTTATGTAGGTAGAAACAGTCCGAACCAGGCTGGCAGGGGCCGTGGGAGCAATTGGGGGGTGCCCCTCAGTTATCTGACGGGTGCAGTTTTTTCACTTTACACCTACTCGTGCCACGCCCCACCTTGAGATTGATTTTGCCCAGGCTCACCAACTAAAGTTGATGCTGAACAGTTACCTAGCCAGGACAGTTTCTGAGCTAATTTCATGGTCTAACTATCAAAACCGCTTCATCAATCGACAAGCATGCTCAGCATCTACAATTACCGCCGGTTGTAACCTGGCAGACCGCCGCCAACTTCGAGACAATTTAGTGGCCTCAGGAAACGTACGTTTAACACGCTGCCGCGCCTTGCTTTCCGCTGCTTCCACCATTCTTCTTGCTTTCTGGAGCTTGTCTTCTTCTCTGTGCCGTATCATAACACGCCCACCTTCAACGGTGAGAACGCTGTTACGGTCAGGTAGCATGTTCTGACACATTGTATTAATTTTATGAACGAACACTCTAAACTACGGAGGAAATGAAGAAAGAGAACTAAAATTACATGAGTAGAAATCCTTCTTATACCATGCGTCCTAACGTTCCGTGGTGGAGGACGGTTTAGCTCCATGGTGGGCGAAGACAAGGTATGTGCTTGGAGACTACATGGTCATAGTGTGAATCTGTTGATAAGCGAGCTCGTGGTGGGTGACGGCGAGCTCCGTTGTAGAGACAAGCTGGTCATAACTTCAGCATTGTAGAAGGGAGCTCCGTAGATGACGATGACAAGCTCCTATATCACGCACTGACAGGAGAGCTCATGGAAAAGTACTGAGGAGCTCAATGATGACGGTTACTTAGGCACAACCGTCACAAACGCCCCCAGTTCTCAACTATGTATTTCTCCCTGCACGTCGTTGTTGCGCAATTTGATCGGCGTAACATGTCCTGCCTAATTCTCGGTTCGTTTGCAGTAGCTTAGTGGTATCAATAATCGATCCCTTGATAAATTTGCGTATAGACTGTCCGGTCGCGGCATCGACGTTGGTATTATCGAGGGCTTGTTCAATTCGGAACCCGGCTTAGTGAATATGACGCAGTGTGATGAGTGTTTAAAATGGTGATGGTTGCGTGGCGCTTCCTTCATTGTCGTCCGGACCATGACTCGGCGTTCGCTGCGCCTGCCGCTCCTGAAGCTTTCGGAGAACGATGAGGGGATTATACGGATGAATTCCCGTCTTCTCAAAGGCAGATAGAATCGTAGTCTCCTTGAATGCTTCTCCACGAACTTCTTGAATACAACTCAGAAACTCCAACCTAGTGATGTTCACCAATGCATTACGAACCGTGATATCCAATGCTTTAGCATGGTAATGTTTCAACGGTTGAAACACCACAACATCCAATAGTTGTAGTATGTGGGTGAAATGAGGGGGGAGCTCATATGAGATGATTCCATGATCATCACAATACTGAATGAACTCTCTGGTGTGGTGAGATCCATGATCATCCAAAATGAGCAACCTTTTACTGCCCACACTTTTGTTACAGTGAGCTTGTCAAAGTGCTGTAGCCATTCGAAACTTATCTCATCATTGGAATAACATGTTGGGGAAACACAGATTGCTATATCATTGTCCAATTCAAGGGTCCGATATCATTGAGCTATGTGTTACTACTCAGACAGAATCAAGAATGTTGAGATATAATCACCACCAGCAGAGATAGCTTCAATAACTGTTGCAGACTCCATATTCTCTGGAATCGCAAAATAATGAGCCCGTTTGCGTTTCGTAATAAGTAATTGATTGGAGCCCACGCCGATACAAAATCCAGTCTCGTCCATGTTCCATATGTCTGTCGGCATGATACTTCTGTCGGCGATGGCTTTCTGTAGCTCCTCGAAGTATTTCGTGACCGCCTCCATGTTTCCGACGTCATTCTGTCGGCTTCGAGTTTTTTCTGCTTCTTTCAGCCGTATCCGTGTCTTTTGATGAAGCGGGACACCCACTGACGGCTCACGGGAGGCGGATTCGTGTTTCGGCTTGCCCGGGGGGTAGAATACAATTGACATCGTTGGTGATGAATTCGGCACGTACAGCGAAGTTCATGCAGTCCAGGCGGTCGCTATAGTTGCAGATTGCTTGTTCTTTGACTGGATTGGGCTTTAGCATCGCAGAAGGGGGTCGGTGAATGCCACCGTGTCCTTTTAATCCAGTGCGCAACTTCCCCCTCGTAATGCCGAAGTCACGTGCTACAGCACTGATATTCGTGCCGGGATGCGAAATAACGTAGTTCACTGCTGCCTGTGTTATGATCAGGTAGAAGGTTCTGACACCTTGTATTAATGCTAATACCTTATATTGATGCTATGAACGAAGACTCCAAACTAGGGAAGAAAGAGACAGAAAGAGAACTAAATTTACATGAGTGGGAATCCTTCTTATACCCTGCGTCCTGACGTTCAGTGGTGGGAGACGGCTTAGCTCCATGGTGGGTGACGACAATGTCTGTGCTTGGAGACCACATGGTCTGAGCGTGAATCCGTGAATAAGCGAGCTTGTGGTGGGTGACGGCGAGCTCCGTTGTGGAGGGGAGCTGGTCATAGCTTCAGCCTTGTAAATGGGAGCTCTGTAGATGATGATGACAAGCTCCTATGTCACGTACTGACATGAGAGCTCATGGAGGAGTACTGAGGAGCTCTGTGATGACGGTTACTGCTTAGATCTTAGGCACAACCGTCACAGCTGGTTTGCGCTGGAGAAGGCTTATTACCAGTATAAAGCAGCCTTTGAAGCACACCAACGTGGAGTGAATCTCAGTTCCTGCTCCGGCAACTTTGAAAGTAGTATGGGAATACCGTGCCATCATTCTCTGTATCGAGAAATGTACCATACTCCCAAGCCCAATGATGAAAACGGGAGAGTTGTACATGTCGGACGAGGTATGAAATTGAAAATCCAAGATTTTCACCAAAATTGGTGGTTGCAAGTTGACCTCACGCAAGTCGACCCTCTTCTGCTTGTTGGCGATATTGAAATGCAACGGCGATCTCGCAATCAGACAAAAAGTTCGAGGACATCACAGTCCAGAAACCAGGCGCTACCATCAGCATCTCGACGTAAGCCACCGTCGCATTTTCGACATCCTGATAGCGTACGAATCCCATCGAGACACGAGATGATTCTGAATGAGAATCGCCCTATTTCTACGACAACACCCAGATTAGCAGAGTCCAGGTTACCCCCACCAGTGTATAGAAACCCAGCTGCAGAATCTTAGTTTCATGAGCTAGAAAATATGCAGCTCCATTCTGCATCTCTTGTGGACACATTATTTGGAGGAACCAGAGACCACCCTATTGAGATCTCAAGGAACAGTTGACCCTATCTTGGTTCCCCAAATCTTAGTAGATTACCATCTGCTGTCAGGTCAGTGACACTTACTTGGGATGATCCCCAAGAGATACATAAGAGATACATGTCATCTAGATCTCAGTGAGATAAGGAGCAAGACCTTGGCACAGATATAAGTGATGAGATGTATAGGACTGCAATGGGAATACCATTAGAATACACTGAAATAGAGTATGAATGGTGTCGGTATTACAAACAGATGACAAGAAGGTGTACACCTTCAAAATGATCCAAGGAGTGAACATTGGAAGAGATGATAGCATACTTGGATTGAGATAGATCTGAAAATGAACATGTAGATGCACGTATTGCAGATATTACTGAAAATCAATTGTCAAATAGAACAGGTATGGCAGGTCTGTGGAGGATAGCAGAGGAGGATTGGGAGGAACAACAGACAACATACCTCAAAGAGAGGGGGAGACAATAGACCAGACGACAGTTGTAGAGAGTTGACCCCCTGAAGAGAAGCCCATGATCATCAGTTTGCATAATACATATTGAGAAATGGTCATGTCAATCAGCGTCGTGAGGGAGCAACAGTAGCGGATATACGGGCGTCCGTCCGCGATCCGAGGATGCAACAGTGTCACGGCGAAGAAGGACATAGTGTACGGACAGGCCGGCTACAGTATATTCTTCTATGTACGAGAAACAAAAGCTTAAGGAGAGAAGAAGGAAAGCTACGGAGG
>JAJFDK010000269.1:0-11563 GCA_028637775.1 Xylariaceae sp. X167
CCAGGCGTGCCTGGACGGTGGCGATGCGTTGCTCGCCAGACTGTCGCAATGAGTTCAAGAACTCATTCTTGTTGAGGGTGATGGGCGGCGGCGGTGCCGCCATGGCTGTGAAGAATCACGAAGCCGGACGAAGCTCAAAAAGATGAGCAAAAAGTCGTGATAATGCAAAGTGCAACGGTGAAATAGACCCACTTTTCCGGAAAGAAAAAGTGAACGGAGGGAAGTCCGTGAAGCGGGGGCTGGAGATGGGGGAGTGGCGGTGAGTTTTGGGAGAGTAGCTGGTCCCCCAGCGCACAATTCCAGCAGAACTCCAGAGATTGCAACCGTGACCTTTTCTACCCATTTGCAGTGAGCGGGAGAGGAGATTGAACCAAGAGCAGAGTCCAGAGATGAGGAAGCCGCAAGCATAACCTCACAGCAGGCCAGATAGTCAGCGTCTCTTTCTGCAAAGAGCGAAGTGACACCCTTTGAGATGGAGACATAGAGAGAGGAAGCCGGTAGAGAGTCGGGGAGAGCCAAAACCAGGGGAGGGGCCGGGCCCGAGAATCCAGTGATGTGACGAGCCCTCTTGGTAACGCGAGGGACGTCCAACGAGAAGATGCCAGAGAGACGGGAGGACGGGACAGGGACAACACAGTTGGCGGAGGGAGTGACAGAAGCAACAGGAGCTCCTCTCCCATGTGGGAGAGGGGGAGGTGGGGCGGCCATTCTCACAAGGAGGCAGGCGGCAGGAGGGCGGAGGGTGGCCAGAGGCCGGAGTGAAGCTCAAAAAGATGAGTGAAAACTTGTGATAACACGAAGCGCGGCGGTGAAACAGACCCACTTTTCCGATCGAGAGAAGTGAAAGGAGGGAAGTCCGTGGCGTTCCTGCTGACAAAGGAAATAAAACAAACAAACAAATTAAGTGAAAAACAAAAGAAGCCGAAGGCGGCGGGCATGCCCGTCGCCATTCAATCCTGAGGCACTACAGTGCGCAGGCTACCCTTCCTCCCGCCGTCTCGCCGGCCCTTCTGGACCGCGTCCCACCTCACAAGATCTCGCCGGTGTCACGCAAAGGAGATGGCCTCAAGGCTCACAGAGCTCTCATGTCCGGCCTCTCGCCTGACGACATCGTCCTCTACTCAGACGGGTCCATGGATAAGTCAACAGCCTGGGGCTTTGCAGCCTTCTGTGATGGCCGCAATGTGCACTCTGCCAACGGCTATGTGCCTGACGGACAGGTCTTTGATGCTGAAGCAGCTGGAGCTGTAGAAGCTGCTCGGTTTGCTGCAGATAACCTGTCTGTCATTGGCGACAGAGGAAGGGTTATCTTTTGCTTGGACAATACGGCTGTCCTTCAACAGCTGCTTGGCCGGGCCTCTGACAATTCACAGGCTCGCTTTCTGGAATTCCGGCACCACGTGGAGCGCATAGGGCGTCACAGGGTGTCTCTGCATTGGTCCCCAGGCCACGTCGGCATTGCGGGCAATGAGGAGGCAGACAGGCTTGCTGGCCTCCTGTCTCAGCACCCGCAGCCGCCTCTCTCTGAGCCCTGGCTTCCCACGCTGACCACTGTCCGCAGGGAAGCCAGAGCCCAGGCCAAGGCCCTTTTCACGGATTGGTGGGCGCAACACCAGCCGGACTCGTACAAGGGACTGGGACTCAAGGTGGGCAGAAGGCCAGACGAGCTCTGGCTGCCCAGAAGGACTCTGCACCGTCTGCTGTCTGAGCGGTCAGGACACGGGAACTTTGCCGCATACCACACCCGCTTTGGCCATGTGTCAGGGTCGATCAAAGTGTGTGCATGCGGAGAGATGGTTGAGCAAGGGCACTGGCGCGTGTGCCCTTACACACAGGCCAAGGTGGAACGGAGTGGGCTGAAGCCTGGCGAGGATATGGATGCTCTCCTGGGGCCGGAAGGTGGCACCAGGTTCAAGAGCTTCTGGCATGGTTTGGCGGCGAGACGGCAGGAGGAGGGGTAGCCTGCGTGCTGTAGTGCCTCAGGATTGATGGCGACGGGCATGCCCGTCGCCGGCGGGTTTTTGTTTTTCACCTAGTTTGTTTGTTTTTTATTTCCTTTGTCAGCAGGAACGCCGGCTTTCGCGCCGTGCTGTCTACAAGGATCGATTATCAGTCGTAGGTAGGCGGGGCTTCTCCCCGCATAGCCACCAGACGTTAATATATCATCATCATCATCATCCCGCCGTCTCGCCGCCAAACCATGCCAGAAGCTCTTGAACCTGGTGCCACCTGGAGGGTGGCCAGAGGCCGGAGTGAAGCTCAAAAAGATGAGTGAAAACTCGTGATAGCACGAAGCGCGGCGGTGGAACAGACCCACTTTTCCGATCGAAAGAACCTGTGAAAGGAGGGAAGTCCGTGTCGTGGCATCGCAAAGGTTGGTGAGAAGATGGTAAAGGAAAGAAACAGAAGCAGAAGTAGGGATCTTCGCACCTTCTAGTCCCAGAATGCCGGGAATAGCACGATTCCGCTCTGCGGGTGAAAGAAACGCGGAATATGGTGTCAGATTGGCTCTGGAATCCAGTGTTAAGCAGGCGCGCTGCTGTACGTGCTGTTTCAAACAGGATTTGTATGTGATTGCGTTTCAAACGTGCGTTCTTCCGAAAAACGCTGCGTTTATGCATCACTAGATCATACCACTACGGAATACTGCCTCGCAGTCTAACCGCGGAATGTAGCTGAGTTGTAAGTCGAATGTCTTCGTGCCCACTCACGCATGTCAGTAACGTGCTGGACCGAACGGCCCGGCATAGCGGCGTGATGTGGCCTCAACACGTTCCGCTGGGTAACAGTTGGCATTAGTACAAGCACTGCTGCTGCCGGAGCGACCAGAATCACGTGCCAGGCATGCCCCTCCGAGATTTAGCAAAAAAGCGGGTTGTTCACTGCAAGTGGTAGGAACTTCGTAGTAGCGTGGCAGGTTGCAGTCGTATCTTGAGGCTTTCACGTATGGATGGACAGGTATGTAGTAGAGAGGGCTTTCGGAGATGGGTGAATCATTCGTCGGCAAGAATGCGATGCTAGGTACGCGGGGACAATCCGGACGTCCACGGGGCTGATACTTGTACATTATGTAGCCGGTAACAAAAAATTAGCGGACGGCTCAGAAACGGCTCAGACAATTACCTGCGGAATTACGGATCAGGTACTCGTATGGGTTACGTGCGCCCTTCCATTCAACAGGGGAGTCTCACTCGTAGTAGGTAACCCGTACCTCAGATTAGCGAAGAGGCACATGGGCGGTATTACATCAAGACTCTGTACAATAGCGCGAGGGGGGGGTTATACGGGACGATCACCGTGACTGTCCCAAGATTTAGGATCGTCTTATTCGTTATAAGACTATGTTTCTTTTTAAGGATGATGATAGTGATAGTCACATAAACAAAAGCATTGTACCTCATTACAAGCATTTTCTCTCACAAAGGCTCACTTATTCAACATGATCACAGTGATCGCATAAATCCTTTTTAACACATAAATCATTATTTTCTTAAAAATCATTTTTAAATACAAATCATTTTTCAACTTTTTTACTTCATTCTTTCCTTTTATATCAAACAATTTTACTTATAGCAGTTACAACCCATCGTACCTACCCATTATAAGCTGTTTTCTTCATCTACCATTATAAGAAAATCTTCCATCTCTCCCATCTGTTTTCGTTTCTTCCATTCTATTATTTTTTTTCATCTCTCATCACAACTCCACCATATACAAACATCGCTGACGACACATACTTTTTGACGCATAAATGTATTTATCACATAAAAGATAGTAATATAATGCATAATTGCATACGCTTATATAGTGATATTTTGATAGGTAGATAGAAGTGGTGGTGCGATGATGAGGTGAAGTGTGGTGTGGTGGTGGTGGTGGTAGTGGAGTGATAGAGTGGTGATGTGGTGGGAGGGTGGAGGAGTGGAGTGGTGGATTGATTGAGTGGTGGAGTGGTGGAGTGGTGCGGTGTCGGAGATAGAAAGGATTTGTGTATGAGGGTAGAAGGGGTGGATAGAGAGAATGGGGGGTATGAATGAGATTGTATAAAAGTATAGAAGTATTGTATAAAATAGAATGATTTGTATAAAAGTAAAGAATGATTTCTTATGTGGAATGATGATAGAGGTTGAAAATTAGTTTGAAGTAAGGATTATTTTTGAGGGTCAGTATGATTTTCAGTTGAAAATGATTTTCTTACTCGAAAATGCTCTTAGAGAGGGCATGATATGCAATAAAAGACCGTCAAGAAATTACTTATTTTGGGGACGATTTTAGCCTCTGGGGACAATCACTGTGATCGTCCCGAATGACCCCCCCTTCGCCATAATGTACTTACTTGTACGTGCCCAGTACGGATTACAGGCATAAACCTGCACAAGCGCACATTCCGAATCCACGTGGTCTGGATATGTACTTATCCCGTGTATGTATGTCAATTCTCCGTCAGGGGTGCGGATTGGTCAGTGCGTCAGCCCCTGAACAGTGAGCTGAATCCAGCAGTCGACCAGGCTCGTGGTTAGCGCAGGAACGGATTGGATCGGCTGCTCATATTGCCATATTTAGCAGCTCTTTAGTTGACTTAGTACTTTCTAGTACGCGACCCGAGCCCTTACTAAACGAGCTAAGCAAAAGAGTAATTGGGTAGAATCTACAAGTGCGGCTTTTAATTGGATGCGCCGGCAGCTCATCTCTTGCTCTTATGCCACATTTGTGCCATGAATCACGGGCATACGCCGACGCATTCGTACTAACTTCGTAACTTACGAGTACTAGTATGTAGTAGGTACCTACAGAATCGCCCTGCCACGATGCACTGTACTTTACTCCGTAGGCGATCGGGGACTCAGTTCTCTGAGAAACAACACGCGCAAGGGCGCATGCGACCACGATAAGATGGCATGGTTACCTATCATTTTCATGGCTTTTTTCCCTACCTGCCTGACTCCAATTACGAATACCTACGAAGTACATAGGTATGGATACTTCAGACAGTCTCAATATTATCCGTCTGTCTGTCTGAGCCAGCGACCGTAGTACGGTAACGTGCATCGTGCACTGGCTATCTGCGTATTCGATCCACGCAAGGACGAAGCCCGAAGCGCAGAAACACTGCTACTGCCGAGTACCCTATCCATCGTCGGTACTTCCGTTGCCAATGCTCACACAGTCCCTTCATAACTCCTTATTCATCTTTTATACACACTTTATGATTCGGTCGAAGCATGATTCTCTGCTTTATGGCGGCCGACGAGCCACAACACAGCCCTATAATCCTGCCAGATCAAGTCGTTCTTAACGGCGCTCCATTCCGTACGCATAGGTCGCCCATTAAACTACTACTACTGTACCTGTCGACCACTGCTCACGCGTGCAAGCGAGTAGGCAAAGCCATCTCAGCACGACCTCAAGTACAGGCATCCGTTCTCCTTAGATGACTATCCTAGATCTATCACCCACTTCCCTCCAGATCACTGGTCATGTGCCTGTGTGCCTCAAGGCCCCCTTCGCCTCGTCGCTGAAGCCCGACGATGCCCACCAACCGGGCCCGGTTTCGGCCTGGACGCCATTCTGTGTCGAGTGGTGAGGCGTCTTCTCATCCACCGGCAAACACCCACGCTGATAAGTCGACCTCAGACGTGTCTGACGCATCTAGCCGCGTTAGACGTGTGTCTGGCCGTAACTTGAGTAATGCTGCGGGCGAGCAAGCAGGTATAGCTACTCTAAGAGACGTAGCGGACTTCCTGAGGGAAACTGAGCCACCGCCTTCTCGCCCTCTCAGCCACGACACTATCCCTGGCCCCCCGAGCTGTAGGGAGCAAAGGCGGTGGTCTCTACAATCACTACGGCGCAACATGCAGATGAAACCGCAGAGCCATTCTTTGCAGATGCATGTTCCCAAGCACGCTGTTCCAGGTACTACAGTAGAAAGAGAACCCCTTAACGCGACATCAAGCCCAATCTCGGAGAATGGTAATACCACTAGCTCATTGTTCCGGCCACAATAGTATGTAACCTTTTTAGTTACCCGTCATCCTCTCATGAAGTCCCTCCAAGAGCGTAAACTGTCTCTTATTTCAGGCAGGTTACGGCCCACGAAACGGCGTGCTCCCGGGACACCTATCTAGCTCTGGTATTATCATGATCGTAATGACTGACTCCAATTCTTCAGTCCCATGTTCTCGCCTGCACCCGCGACTACCGCTGGTCCTGGAGAGTCGTCAGGAAAGAGGCCGTGGAAACTAGCGTCGCTTTCAAACACAGACGATAGGACCGTGTCACAGGATCCGAGAGGTTCGCCTCGCTTGTTTCAACATGCTAATATGGAAAATCTGTCCACAGTCCCTGACGGGGACCTGCCCCGACTGAGTGAATCGGAAGCTCCACCGACGATGTCCGATCCCAGTCCCACACATGGGCAGCTTGACAACGCGATGTCGCTAAAGTCGGCGCAAAAGGCAGCTTGTATAGCAGAGCCAGACTCGAAACCTGAGTTGCCACCAAAATCCATTCATCGCCCTCGGATTCAGGATGCGGTTCTAGCTCCTGACGAGCAAGACCAAGGTAAGCATCGCGACTTTATCTCTCCTTGAGTTGGAGTTCCAGATGAGAAGTGTACTTGGTTGGTGTTTCAATCACATCCAATCCATTTCAACTCCCGGCTTCTACTCAACCGGATGACTAGTCACTCAGTCACTGATTTAAATCTTACTAGGGTTCAAAGGCCATCATGGATCAACTGAAGCATATTGGGAGGAGGCGCCGTTGCGAAACGGCCATGATGAGTTTGAACGCCAGTCACTGGCTAGTTTACCCACGACTACATTAGATTGTCAACAGTCGACCTTTACGTACAGCTCGGATCGCTCCTCATCTGCAACCGATATGAGCATTCAAAGTACAGCCGTCACGGTCCAGAAGAATTTCGATGGAGCCGGACGAGTCCATGGAAAACCCGAGTTACCGACAACCGAAGCATGCGGGAATGGCCAGGGAAATGGCACTCGAAACTCTGCTGCCTACACAGGTGAAGTACGCTTGGCCGACGTTTGCGACCCCAGTCTCGATAAAAAGCACGATCAATTCAGACGACGAAGTTCGTGCCTCTCGATGGCGTCGGACTCGAAACTTGAGGCTAGCTTATACCACAGGACTATGCTCAACTGGCGCATGGCACGAAAGGCCAAAGTGCATGAGTACAAGTTGCGCGATCTGAATGCGTCTCAATTGGAGGCAGCCGACTCAGCCGCGTCAGGACATCCATCTCCTGCCATACCTGAAGCTATACCAAAGGGATTCTCTGCTCCCTCCCGAAATGGACGAAGGCCCTCGACACTCAATGTGACAGCTACTTCTACTGATGGCGCGACGAATGAAAACCTTCACCAAACTGCGGATGTTAAAGTGCCCCCTGAAACTCGGCATCATTTTCACTTGAACAATGCCTCAAGCCGGCACCAAGCTAAAGTAAATACAGATACTGAGTTAAATATATCTTCTGTCATTGCTACTGAGATAGAGCCAGTTCCAGCACCGAACTGGCACGCGTGTGAAAATACAATGTCTCCCATCATGGTCGTCGCCGATATCGAATCTCGACCGGGCTCGCCCTCCTTACAACTCACGACTCGGACACGACCGGAGTCGTTCATGCCGAGGACCATGTTAAGGCCTATGCCTCTGAAAGTTAACCCACTGGCGCGGCCAAAGTCTCACACTGTAACTCTAAGCCGAAACCCTTCCACGGGGATGATTGAACGCAGCACCATTCCCGCTCTAGATTCCCAACTCAACCGGCGCAGTCTCATGACCATGCCGACGCCACCCCTTTCGCCTGAAGCGATGCATTTCTCAAAGCGTTTATCGCTACCTCCCGTACAGTTGCATCTCCCCATAGCCGTCAAAGGCCGACTTTCGCCCTTGCGACGTCAGGGGTGGCGCTTTACCCCGCCCGATGGGACAGAGCCAGAGTCGGACGCGGAGTCGGAACCAGAGCCGGAGCAGCAGCAGCCGGGAAGCCGATTGCGAAGCGCAACGTTACGAGAAAGAGTCATGAGAGAGAAAATCCAAAAGGAGAAAGAGATCATGGACATCGTTGCGAAAACGGTCGGCTTGCCGCAGAAACGGACTGGGTCCGATGACGAACCGAATCCAGTGCCGCTTGAACAGAACAACGCCGAAACCCTCGAGAAGCGCCTCAGACGACTTGAGAGAAACAACGACGCATGGCTTTGCGCGTGAGTAGTGACCGATCTTTTTTTTTGTTATCCGTTCATCCCCGGTGCTTGAGTACATATGGCCCGTTTGCCCTGGACCATATCCTCAAAGCGTCCGGCCTTGTCTTGGTTACAATCATACCGTATGACTGACTCTGGGATTCATAGTATGAAACCGCTGCTTGAAGCAATGGCCAGAACGCTGGATGATATGCGAGAAGATGACAAGTCTGGCAGCCGTGAGTGCCCCAAGCGTCTAGCTTGATTCATTCTGTTGAATCGTAAGGACGAATGCTAAATGACGACGTAATTTTGCGAATCCAGTGAAAATGAGCGACTTCATCGTCGATACGGAAGTTGAGGCGGGACAAGCCAACCGTGGTCTACGCGGAAAAAGAGAGATTGCCCCTGCGAGATTTCGATCGCTTGGCGAGGTAGAGCCGAATAGACCGAAGACAGAGAATCGCCTCGAACCCTTCGGTCCGACATCCATAGCCTCCATCCCACAGGAAGCCGACAATTCAAGTCTGCTACAAAATGAGGTGGAGCCTACAACCGCAACCGGTAAAAGCGCATCGCCGGAGGAAGCAATCACGACATCATTCCGAGGGGCAATGCATGCTTCCAGTACTCTGCCGATGTTGGACACCGGGGCAAGTGAGGTCAGTGGTGACCATATGCCTCAACAGGAGATCATGAGTAGGTTGACGGTTCGATGTCCCTCCACGGCTAGTCTGCATGCACCTGAAAGTCATGATGATGACATTCACGGCGACCGCAGTATCCATCCCAGTAAACTGTACGCTGATCTGAAGTGCTCAGTAGACAACTTGCCCAATGACTCGGAAGTGGCATCGTTGAAGTCTAGTAGCAAGGAAGTTTGCACCGACTCGGACGCCATTGAGACGCTGGCAGCAAGACGTGAGCTCACAGGAAACGTTGAATTAGGATCTCTGGCCGAGCCAAAGGAGCCCAATGATTGGTCAGATGTTGATCCGCTCATCTGGGAGTTGGGCAGCATGTCTCGCAAATCGAAAGTCTTTGCTGTGATGAATCACCAGCCTGCCGATGGTAATGGCGGCGCACTCAGTCCCATCATGCAAGAACTGATGAATGGGTCGAAATTGTGGGCAGAAGAGGTCGAAAAGGGCTCTTGAAGAGACTAGGAAAGTCCCTTCTGAGACTTGGGATCTTCACTATCCACTAGCTTCCCTGGTTTTGTCAAGCAGATATATATCATGACTGCCCCATGAGCCTGACACTCGATACGGGTTGATCGCTGGCCGCTGGCCGTAAAGGTAAGCTGGGCGGCGATTGCACAGAGGGATCCTCATTTGGCAATCAAGTTAACGATTCTCTGCCACAGTGCTTGAGCTGTAACAGCTAACAGCTGTCTTTTAAAGGCTTCCCTGTTTCGCGAGGCACCTCCAGTATCTGGGGTGCCGCCACCTGCCGTCTTTGATACGCTCTAGTCGCACTCATGGAAAGACATACTACGTATGTGTGTAGAAGCCTGTTCAGATTGTCTGGAGAGGCAGAAGGGACGCTTCTCTGATTTGAAACAGGGCTATGATTATCGTGCAAGCCATATTGGTTATCGGCCAGGAAATGTGTTGGCTTCGGTGATGTCAGTTTGTTGGTCCACGCAGCATATGGCACCGACAGCCCTCAGCCTATGGTTCACAAAACATGACCCTCTGAAGTGTTCTGATCGCTGTCAACAAGGTCGGCGAGGCATTGGACGAAGTATACTATGCTCAGAAGAGGTCACAGAGGGCTCTGATGCGTCGCAGAAATTCTTCGCTACTCGAAGCAGTCTGTCAGACAAGAGCCGCAAGAAGTATGTAAGCCATCGAAGAGGGTTGGAGGCTGGAGGAAAAGAGTCCAAGGCAACATATGTAACCAGTGTGCTGATGAAAATGGCAGGTCCCAAGAGGGCTGAAGGACCAATCTTACCTACATACATACCTATGTATACTGCCATTGATCGCAGGTGAGGGCCGAAGAGGGTCAGCTATTCAAAAATGTTCCCATGCCCAACAATGTCATCGTGCGCATTGACGCCCTCAACCAAACCACGACTGACATTCTAGCTAGAGCTTTCTCCACAAGCACCTCGCCTAATTACAGGTGACCAATTCCATGCCTATGTGGACAGGCTTGATGTCTCGGAAGTACGAATTGATGAAGTAGGTTGGTATTCCGTACTGACTGGCGCATGCTGGTTGACTCGAGCGAATATTCACCGATGGCACGAGTATGGCAACGTATCGAAAGGTATGGAGTTCTGCAATACCAATGGGGATATGCCTAGATGTTTCGTCCGCCCCCTATGTATGTGTATCTCTTGGGTTCGATGACGACTTTTCCCCAAGTTCTGAGGGATTGCAACGCAACTTGCGACCTCGCGATCATCCATCCATACGAAGTAGGCTGCGACTGAAAACGCTTACAAGTAGGTACCTAGGCAATCCGTAAACACGCCCGATGATCATCTGCGGATTATACGGATTACCGCCTACTCGCATAAATTCATACAAACCTACGGTTAAGCAAAGTCCGTACCGACCCGTGCTAAGTATTTTAAACCATTTATTAATAATTAATTAACAGTTTAAAATTTTAAACGTTCACCAAAGTGCAAACTCTCGAGCATCGGTTCAAGATTTCCAAACGTTTAATGAAAAATAAACGTTTGTACTATACACAAACATTTAACGAATAAACATTTATTTTTATAAACGTTCACACAAAACACAAATGTTTATATGAACGTTTGAAATTTTTTAAACTGTTTATTTATTCATTTATTAACTGTTTATATAATCGTTTATATTATACTCTCATCTTCCTTATTCTTCATCCACGCATTCGCCCACTCCTCCACCCACTCCTCCACCCCAAATATCCCCACCATCGCTGTCCCCCCAACCTCCCTCTTCTCCTTCATCCATCATCTTCTATCTATTTATCCAACTATTCATCTAATCATCCATCTATCTATCTATCTATCTATCTATCTATCTATCTAACTATCTATCTATCTTTATTTTCATCTTCATCATCCACCTATATTCTCATCCTCTTTCTCATCATCCATATTCTCTTCCATCCATTCATCCATCTATCTACCTATCTATCTATCTATCTACTTATCCATCTACATATCTATCTACCTATCTATCTACATATCTATCCATCTATTTACATATATATTCATCCACATATCTTCATCTTCACACATCTTCCATTTTCCCTCATAAGACGTGTATATTTAGGAGAAGAAAACAAGTTCAAAATAAATAAACTACAAAGTTTTTATATACTACACCATATCTCGCACCTACCTC
>JAJFDK010000270.1:0-11375 GCA_028637775.1 Xylariaceae sp. X167
CGGGGCACAACTGTATATTTAGGAATTCCGGGCCGGAGGCCTCCTGGGAATTGGCCAGGCTATAGTCAATATCCGTATGCAGTTCTTGGAATTCGTAGCCGTTCGGACCCATCACCTTGCCTGGCCAATTGCAATTAACCTCCGCGTTACACATGGATTGAGCCCCCGTAACGCGTAGCCAAGCAGCCTTGGGTGGAGAGATATCAAAGCCGGGTGCTTGGTACATCTGCTGATCGTTTAGACGCTATGACGGAACTTGATGTGTTCGGCAGGGCAGCTCAATTGTTACATGTAGACCTCAATCACGATGAGCTAGATGCGTTCATATGACAACTTCTCACATGATTGCCTGAAGGTACGACGGCATTGAGCTGATGGCTGCAGCCTGTCCGACGTCAGGAATGGCCTCGTTTGTCGTACATGGCTATTAAGATACTGTCTATCCCAGTCCTCTTAGATGAACTGGAACGTGTCTTTTCTGGCGGCCGGCCGACATGCCGATGGGACAGTGCTTTGTTGAATGCGACGTCGATTGAACAAGCAGAACTACTGAAAAGCGTGCAGAGGTCCGGAATCACAGTGAGGGAGAATATCACCGTTCTGACATAGGTAGTCGACATTAAGTCAACAGTCGACCCCAGTGATCCGACGCCAATCAACAATCGACATGAACCCTTGTATTAACCGTCGACTGTCGGGTATACCCCTGCACGTAAGTCGGCAATAGTATTATTGTGAGTCTGCTTCATT
Source organism: Xylariaceae sp. X167 (assembly GCA_028637775.1). Classification (NCBI taxonomy): domain Eukaryota; kingdom Fungi; phylum Ascomycota; class Sordariomycetes; order Xylariales; family Xylariaceae; species Xylariaceae sp. X167. The sequence goes on from JAJFDK010000270.1 coordinate 751, forward strand.
GTGATCCTGACCTTGAGGTTGTCGTCCAAACCGTTGTACAGCCTCAATGCCTGCTAGCCTTTGCTGAGGGAACCTGCCTCATTGTACCAACGACCCTTCTCATCAATGTAGTCATCCACCGAGAATTCTTCTTCTTTCTTGAAGTAATATTTGATCGCATCGCCTTTGCGCATCAATGTATTCCCATCACGTCCAAATCTTGTCTTCATAGCTTTCTTGAACCAGTCAAAATCTGCTGACAGCATCTTCCTTTGATGGGTGGGAAGCGCCATGAACCAACATGCTCCTGCCGATGATCCGTCGAGTAGAATTCTTATGCCCAAATTATCCATTACCTTCTTGTGCCCATATCGCCAGACTATGCGATTTAGCCTAAAGAGGTCGGACAAGACTGGTTCAGAGTCACGGTAAACGAAGACCTTGTGGTCGATATTGACGTTGTGATCGTCAGAAGCATTCTTGGAGTAATGTTCGTACGTTCTATTCGAATCGACTAGATTGTTTTTACGATCAGGTAGCAGGTTCTGACACCTTGTATTGATGCTATGAACGAAGACTCTAAACTATGGAAGAAAGAGAGAGAAAGAGAACTAAATTTACATGAGTGGGAATCTTTCTTATACCCTGCGTCCTCACGTTCAGTGGTGGGGGACGGCTTAGCTCCATGGTGGGCGACGACAAGGTCTGTGCTTGGAGACCACATGGTCCTATCGTGAATCCGTGAATAAGCAAGCTCGTGGTGGGTGACGGCGAGCTCTGTTGTAGGGGCGAGCTGGTTATAGCGTCAGCCATGTAAAAGGGAGCTCCGTAGATGATGAAGGAAGTTTTGATCTGCACTGTGATTGTCTTGGCTTACATCAGTGGTGCCGACGATGGCTTTAGCCGGGTGGTCATAAATTCGTGGAAGATTGTAAGTATGAGCAGAAGGCTCAGCGGCCTAGAGTTCCAGGGTATTCTTGACAAAGTGTCCTCGGGAGTCTCGTCGTCTGGCGGCCCTCTTCTTCCAAATAAGTGGAGTGCAGCGTCTGCGTTTCAACGCATGCAGGATCTGGGTATCTCGATTAGATGATTGGTTGCTCGATCTTTTTCGATAGAACTGAAGGAGAAAAAACAACGCTAGCTAACGTGTAGGATACCCCAATAGCTGCGAAGACGAACCATATCAGAACACCCCCTTTACAATGCCTCACAATGCACACGCGCAAGGCTGCAGCAGAACTAATGTGATCTGATATCTCGTATGAAGCTGATGGTCTCTCTACTCTACGTGGAGAAGCTGGTCTCTGGAGGACATTTTTAGTGACCACGTAACATCTCTCCCTCGTGCCTGCGACTACATGAGGCAGTAATTGAATTGATTGTCTACCTGGTATACATGGTAGGTAGTTCATCGCCGCTTTCTTCAATCTGAACAATGTCATTGTCGCCACATATTTCATCGCATTTAGCCGGCTGTGTCAACCATTCTGGGAATCGTTCTTCATTGCTACTAGGCTCAATACTCATGGGCCGTTCGTAATCATTGAGCATTGAATTCAACGTATCGACGATGCCTGCGCGATATCATGATCACAAACATTCGTAGACACCGACAACTGTAACATCCATAGCTGACCTGTTTGAGCTTATCATCTGACTCGCTGAAGAAAACAAATGTTTGCACCCTGCAGACATAAATTGAATGTAAAGAAAATCTACCAACATGTGTGACAGTTTGGGATAACGAAGACGCCAGTAATGCCAGTAAGTCATGAGGTCATGTGTATGCGCATGCCCACTAAATTCATTTAGCCAGACCCCGTACTCGTCACATTGTACATTTTGCGCCAGCGGTAGTTGAGGAGAGACGAGATGAGTGGCGTGTGTGACGGTTGTGCCTAAGATTCAAGCAGTAACCGTCATCACGGGGCTCATCAGTACTCCTCCGTGAGCTCTCTTATCGGTACTCCTTTCTGGGCTCTCCTGTCAGTACTTCTCCTTCAGCTTTTATAACATTGCATGACATGGAAGCTGGCCATCATCATTTATAGAGCCCCCTTCTACATGGCTGACGTTATGACCAGCTTGCCTTTACAACAGAGCTCGCCGTCACTCATCACGAGCTTGATTATCCACATATTTACGATAGGACCACGTAATCTTCAAGCACAGGCAGTGTCGTGGCCCACCATGGAGCTAAGCTGTCCCTCACCACAGTACGTGAGGACGCAGGGTATGAAAAAGATTCCCACTCATGTAAATTTAGTTCTCTTTCTCTTTTCATTCTCTAGTTTAGAGTCTTCGTTCATAGCATCAATAAATGGTGGCAGAACCTTCTACATAATGCTAACAGCAGTATCCCTCGAGAGACAGATGATTCGCAGAATGCCCCGTAGTAGTGATGATACCTGTAAGCCTTTGGAATGAGCTTCCGTAGACGGTGAGAGCCCCATAACAGGATATCATCACAAGGAGTCACGGCAGTTGAGCCGACATGCATCACCTCGTTATGAGAGCCATGACCTCCACGGCTCCTCTGGGCCTGACTTCTTGCAGGTATAGGCGGTTATCTCCTACCTATCCTTCACACTCAGCCAGGATCATATATTGGGCAACAGAGCGTCAGGCGTTCCGCGGATGCATCCCTCGTGAGACACGTTGATGTGTCTATGCCCTACGAGATATGGCTCAACCTCTGTGACAAAGGGGTATCCGGTATCATATCTGTCTACTAGTTAGCATCGTGAGCCATGTTATGGCATTAGCGGTGTGACATGCTTTTTGATAGATTTTGGAATATGTGTACAAAATGTGTAAGTGCTTTTTGATCAAAAAATTCATCCCGTACGAGTAAATGGAGACAGCACTTTTGAAATTTTAATTTTGTCACGTATGCAGCAATACAGCGCCGTCATGGCGCTCAATACACAGACGGGCCCTGTGGCTGCAATAATAAATAGGGCTCATATACCTTAGGTCTCCACCTCCTATTGAATGGTAACACGTACATCATATCTGCACAAATTCATTATAGTGAACTCAACGTTCCATTCTGCAGTCAGAACTATGCAGATCGTAGCCCCATTGTCTTTCTATTTCGTACACATTCACAGATTTACAATGTCTTCCTTCTCTACTAACTGCCTGCATTCTGAGGAAACGTATGAGTCTCACGACATTCTTTTCAAACTCATCAACAAAATGGTGGCGTCAAAAGGTTTTGTCTTGAATACATGGCGCTAAACTAAAAAACGCAGCGGTGAATGCACCATCACGTAAGCATGAGACTGATCAATGGCGCTACGATCACCATCCGTACCGCAGCAGTAAAAAACAATAACACGAGGCGCTGAATGCCCATTTTCAGTGACAGCTCAAGAGTCATCGAACAGAAATCGCAATTTCAGAGTGAATACCAATATGGGGGAGGGGGCAGAGCGTGAGCTTGTACCTGACAGATGGGTACAAACTGGGCATCTAAAATACACAAGTCTAAAAATCAAAGAAAATAAACAGGGCCAGGAAGTGACTGTGGATACGATTTGCTTTGTTAATATGTGCCTAGCAGTGGAGCCGTGCAAACGAAGAGATAATTGTGGGAGGGAAGTTGCGAGTGGGTGCCCCTCCCGGCCTGTGGAAGTATTCATGTACTGGGCACTGCATGGCATATACAACACAGAGACACCGTTCACCTAGAGTAGGCAGACATCGTACAAGTATTTCAATTATCGAGGGGAGGCGTGAGCTTGTACCTGAGGGATGGGTACAAACTGCCCAATACTCACACGATCTCAATTGATCTTTTTCTTACAGTTTGTTCCTCTCCCTGAAGTGAAAATGACACACAGGTCAAACCAAATCACAATGATATGGCGAGTCATAACGTGGGTCTAAAGACCGCAGTAAAACCCCATTCCAATGTACATTCCCCTCTTCTCCAAGACTTCTTTTCAACACTGCTGTCAACTGTGTTTGCGTCGACCACTGTATTTGCATCGTCAACTGTGTTCGCGCCGTCTACTGTATTTGTGCCCCCTACTGTATTCGCGTCGTCAAGTATATTTACGACATCAACTACGCTCGCATCGAACCACGTTTGCCTCATTGACCACATCGTCAACTACGTATTCAACCACGTCATCAACCCTGTTGTCAATCAGTGCCTGAGAAGCCACCCATTGCGGCATACACGGCGGCGTTTGGCGGCATTCACAGCGGCAACCGCCCCGGTCATTTGCATCGCGAATTGTGTCATCAACCTGGTCTCGCACCCCACTCACTATGCTGGAGCCGCGTGCACTCGATCAGATGTTGCACTGTCATGAGGAGTTGGCAGTTGTATATGGGAATTGCGTAGCCCATGTCATACGTGACATTGACCACTATTGTGTTGGCGACGTTTGTGTATATACTAAGAAATGTACGTAGTGTGTGAAGGGGAGAAAGGGAAAAAACGGTGGGGTTATGTGCGGCTTGATATTGAGGGTCTCGATGTATAGCCACAGTATGAGGACTTTGTAGCTGCCCGAGATACTGCACGGCTCTGTCTGATTAATGACGTAATCTGCGCTTTTCGAAGAGCCATCTGGTGTCTATATGATGCATTACGCCGTGCTGAGTCGGACCTTGCTGAGGAGTCTGTGAGTGGTGCTGAGAAATGTGGGTAGAATATGGGTAAGGGTAGGATATGGATGTATTACCGGGTGTTTGAAATAAAAGCTAAAGTAAACTATATTGCGGTCCTGTGAACGAATCGTTGTTGCAGCAATACTAGTGTAGAAGACGATGTTTTATAGTATCGCTTGACTGAATCGGAAGATCAACAGCCCAACAGTTTAATTTCATCTTCACTCATTCTAGTGTGGTGGGCATGCTGGGCGGCACCTCAATGAAATCTATGGGCCGAGTAGCTATTGTGTGAGATACTGACATTAATTAGCCATACGATTGCGGATAATCGTCAGAGCACTTCCCTCAAAAACGCTCCAGCGTGGAGACGGAATATAGGGGCGTCGCTAGCATCATGACATGGCATCTCTCATGAACCGAGAAGCCGTTTCAAGTGAAGGACAGGGCATGTTGCAGTGTTTGTTGCAGCAAATAATATACTCACTCCATTGTGATGACGATCTGCCTTGCTCGCGCGCAGTGAAATGCGGAAGTGATCACCAGCCCGGAATGGTTGTACACAGCTTCTAGTTAGGCCAATGGCCCACAAACGAGGCGTATTGGCCTCGTCCTGGTCAGTAAGTCAACCACCCCCCCACGAACCACGCCGATCACGACCCACCTCATAGACTAGTAGTTCACACACGTATTCTGATTTTTCAATTGAAATTATGTCGGTCCACAACAACTCTCACAACACACCAAGTATACTGTTCTATTTGCAAAAACTAGGTGTTTCCGATATGCCAGAATCTGCCATGAAACTGCGTGTCATTAAAGCTGTCAACGCAGTGAAACACGGACAGTCGATCCGCCTGGCCTATATAACACACGATGTCGATCAATCCTACCTGCGCCGCCGCTTTGTAGGTGTACAAACCCGCGACCAGTTCAATGAACAACTTCAGACCATATCCAAAGTATAAGAACAAGAATTGAGCGATTGGGCAATCGCACAAGACACGCTAGGCTACGCAACTTCGATTTCTCGTTTCAAAAACTACGCTAAAGCCATCATGGCTGCACGTGGCATCATCAAAAACGTCGGAAAAGCGTGGCACACACGCTTTCTCACGCGTCATCCTGAGCCCTGAGCAATAAAGAGTCGAATTATTGACTTCAAACGCGTCAACGGTGCATCACCTGCGAATATTAATATATTCTTTCGACAGACTTGACACTCCAAAGATACGTCGAGTGAAGCCTTCAAATTCATACGACGCTGATGAATATGGCATCATGCAAGGTGTTGGAGGAAACTTTATCTTCATTCGCGATGCCCCTCAAAAGATCATTTTGAATGAAGGACTGCAGGATATGGAATTGACAATAACAATCGAGATAATCAGTGTAACGGGGCAGTTTGTGCCTCCGTTGATTATCTTTGAAGGACGTTTGATGCAAGAACAATGGTTTCCTGATCAACAGTAGGATGTATTTGAAAATTGACAATTCACCCACTTACCAAATGGATGGACTAGTCAATCAATAGCTGTCCTCTGATTGAAGGAAGCGTTCATTCCTCATACTATACCTGCAGATTATTCAGAGTGGTGGGCATTGATACTTGACGGTCACAACAGCCACACCACTATTGAATTCATGAACTTGTGATTTCTGAATAGATCTACATTGTGTTCCTGACTCCACATTCCTCCCATGTATTGCAACCCCGGGATTAAGATCTGTTCCATGTTGGCAAGTGACGCTACCGCAAAATACTCCTCGAATTGCGCTCTTGGCGCTGCCAGGCTACGCAAGGCAAAAAAAGCGTTTCCCGGAGCGTTTGCGATGGCCCTTCCGGAGTGTCACGGGGAAGAAAGACAGAGTGTAGGGACAGGCCGGCTACAGTATATTCTTCTATTTACTAGAAACAAAAGCTTAAGGAGAGAAAAAGGAAAGCTACGGAGGTGGCCGAAAGGCCACGGGCTATGTACACAGAAGACATACAGGCTTCTTTCCGTTTGTCTGGCCGTTCCGTCCTCCTGTCTGACCCGCCGGAAGTGGGCAAGCATTTGCGCACCACATCCGAGACCCTTCCCGTGTTTGCGTGAGACAGCAATCCCTTATCACGTAAGGGATCTCTGAAAGGTCTCCCCCAGCCGTGGTGCGCTTTCCGGTCAGATCTCGTCAGGAGCTGTAACGGTGGGCGACAGCGGGCCTCGCGATCATGAGGGAGGATACTGGGTGTTCTCCGGAGCCCGCTCTCACATGGAGGCGCTAACGGTGGAAAACATCCAGGCAGGCTTCCGCCCCACAGGGATATACCCCCAGGACCGCTTAAAACCTTTGAACTCAAGTTTAGTTTGGTTAAACAAGCCTCGCTCGAAGCTTCGTGATCGGGGGACGCAGACCTCACCTTTTTTGCAGGCAGAAAGAGCCGTTACCTCCGAATTTCCGAATCTTTTTAGTGCGATCACTATTCCGACTCCCAAATCGTCGCGCGACCTGATCCATGTCAACAATGCCTTGAAAGCAGACCACGTGGCTTTGAAAAGTACCACGGCTCGAATGCGTTCCGGAGAGTTTGGACAAGCCTCGATCACTGAACCGCGGTTACAGCAAGCCTGGATAAGCGGAATAAGGAGTTAGAAGTGCAGTTAGCAGAATAGCGCGCTAAAAAACGCAGAAAAGTCAACTTCAGTGCTAATGAACAATTCGTCGCAATTCAGGATGTTTCGGGAGTCAAGGGCGCGTCCTGTGCGGTTTGGAAGAGCACCCAGGTAGCAAGTTATCTCAGATTCTGAGGAGGATACCAGAGAAACGCAAGCAGGTGGCCAGACTACGTAGAGAACTGTATTACTAGTGTCACCGCCAAATATTAGGCAGATTGGTCAATTCGTTGTTCCAATATTCTAAACACAGTCGCGTTGCTTCATTTCAATTGAATAGAAAGCTGCTATAGTCGTGAGTGAGGTAGTTCGTGAGGGGGGTGATTGACTTATACGTCACCTCACCCAGGCGTAAGAATCCGTGTCAAGCTATTGAGAAAGCAGCATTGGCCACCACCGTATCTATGTGGTGCTCGCCAGCCGTAGCAGTCTGAGATAGCAGTCAGCTTAAGATCGGAGCAAGCATGAGTAGCTTTTGATGCGAGCAAGAAGGGTATGGGAACATGTATGTTGTTACGATCAGGTAGAAGGTTCTGACACCTTGTATTGATGCTATGAACGAAGACTCTAAACTAGGGAAGAAAGAGAGAGAAAGAGAACTAAATTTACATGAGTGGGAATCCTTCTTATACCATGCGTCCCCACGTTCTATGGTGGGGGATGACTTAGCTCCATGGTTGACGACGAGAAGCTCTGTGCTTGGAGACCACATGGTCCTACCGTGAATCCGTGGATAAGCGAGCTCGTGGTGGGTGACGGCGAGCTCTGTTGTACCGGCGAGCTGGTCACAGCGTCAGGTATGTAGAAGGGAGCTCCGTGGATGATGGCAAACTTCTATGTCACATACTGACAGGAGAGCTCACGGAAGTATACTGATGAGCTCTGTGATGACGGTTACTGTTTGGATCTTAGGCACAACTGCCACATAATCCCACTAAAATATAGTAGGTTACATCACTAATGTCGCTTTAACTTTGGTGCACTAGCCTATAATCCAAAAATTCGTTGTTAGTAGTCTAAGTTCAAATCACAATATATAACTGAAATAAGACTGTTAAAAGAAAATTAAAAAGACAGTTACGTAGATCTGTCAATTATGTTTTCAGTTGTACATTTTCTTAAAATTGCTCCCAAAGCTGGTGTAGTTGTACGGCTGCCAAATGTGTGTATTTTGGTGTAAAAGGACCAGATGCGCGTTTCATATGGCGGCCCACTGTACGGAGACGGTGGGTCATTACCACAAACACCGACAAAAGCTATCACTCCAGACGGGACCTACCTACCTGCCCACCTATCTAACAGAATAGTGAGGACGAAACGAATGGTAGATTTGATGTTGGAGAGAAGTTCATAGCAGTACCGTGTTCCGCCTTTACAGATCGTCTTTTATACCCCTTGTATGAATCGCACTTTCTCGCATACCATATACGAATCCGACGCTATTGCTTCAACATACTCGTAGTTCATAATTTGTACTGGACTAAGAAGATTGACGTTCTTCCCACCTACCTACAGCAGGAGCGTAGAAGTCATATACAGTATGGGGAAGGTGCAATTCGCACAGAGTATAGAAGCGATTCAGAGGGCGACATTGTACTGCTACGAACTTCTCTTCTGCATCATCAATACTACTACTGTACTGCTACGAACTTCTCTTCTGCATCATCAATACCACTACTGTACTGCTACGAACTTCTCTTCTGCATCATCAGTACTACTACCGTACTGCTACGAACTTCTCTTCTGCATCATCAGTACTACTACCGTTCCTTTCACTCATCCATTCTCCTACCCACTGCAAAACCCTCCGATGAGTCCACACACAAGAAAAAGTCTCGTCAGAACGAAATGCCTTGCTATACCAATGTCGACGATTTTTAGGCACAAATAATGTCTTTATACAAAGATTGACACTTTGTACCGCACATTCATGAATTGATTCAAAATCAAGGATGTGATTGCACTCAACGTACACTCGAGCGTCGTATCCAAGCTTGGAATCTAGAAAGAAGCAATCCACCGATCGATGCACCTGAAATACACAATTGAATCGAATATCTATTCTTCGTACGTGGGTGGAAAGACGAGTTGATACGTAGGGACTTGGAAAAGGCTGGAGTTCATACCACTCTACGTACAATATATGACGTTTGATTGAAAAACGGTATGAAACATCACTACCGCAATGATCACGAACATGACGAAGCATTGTAGCATGCTGCAGACTGGCTATAATACCACGTTTGCACTAGTTCTGCTGTACGGCACTTTGGTAAGGGCTATCTATACGAATTTGTATGTAACCAGGCCGGCATCAAAGTTGAAAAAAATCAGCTGTACCAGTAATACACAGCAAGCTGGCTGTGAGGGCCGTCTCAGGGTACCACTCAGTTTCCTCCCTCACGATCGCAAAACCCGCCGTCGCCCTCCGCACAGCTCCCGACAAGATCCGACCGGAAAGCGCACCACAGCTAAGGGACACCTTCCAGACATCCCTTACATGATCAGGGATTGCTGTCTCACGCAAACACGGGAAGAGTCTCTGATGCGGTACGCAAACGCTCGCCCACTTTTGAGGAATTAGACAAAAGGATGGGACAGACAGACAAGCGGAGAGAAGCATGTATGTTTTATGTGTATATAGCCGTTGGCCCTGCGGCCACCTTCGCAGCTTTCCTTCTTCTCTCATTAAGCTTTTCTTTCCAGTACATAGAAGAATATACTGTAGCGGGCCCGTCCCTACACTCTGTCCTTCTTTGCCGTGACACTGGCCAGATCTGGTGCGAGAGCACAGTCCGTCCAAAACTTATCACAAAGGCCAATTTATTTTACCAGGAGAAAATTTTCTGTGGTCTTTTGATGGTCACATGAAGTTGCAAAAAATGTGAATAGAGGCACATATCTTTTTATGCATTTACTGAATATATGATATCACGTTATTCACATTTTCAAACAAATTTATGCTTGTATTGATGCATATTCTTGCATGATAATATGGATATACATTTGGCCTAGCGCCTGTACTGCTTTAAGAACATTAAAGCAATTTCCGAGAACAAGACACACAGCCAAAGTGAGGCCATTGTTTACAAGAACAGACATGGGTGTTGAGACTGCTCTATTTGCAGGAGTCCAAGTATTGCTTGCAGATTGTGATGGCACAGCTATCTCATATGATAAACCTGATGGAGAGGAGAGAACACATCACCAGGCAACAGGTTGTCATCTTGCCATATCTATGGGTCTAGTAAGCAGAATGAACAGATTGAAGCATTTTAAAGGATTTTGCTGTGACGGTTGTGCCTAAGATCTAAGCAGTAACCGTCATCACGGAGCTCCTCAGTACTCCTCCATGAGCTCTCCTGT
>JAJFDK010000271.1:0-11249 GCA_028637775.1 Xylariaceae sp. X167
CTCTTGGTAAGCTCCCCGAATTGGGGGAGCTCACGAAGAACAATACGGACGAATTACATAATCACTCCAATCTGACACGATCCTCATCCCATCCCTACTCCCATTCTTGAAAAACACGTACGCAAACCCAAACCCGCATCTCTGCCAAGTCAAAACGCGCCACAAGCACCTCGTCCGATGTCACATGCATCTTCTCCTCACGCCTTATGCTCGATTAGGTAGGTCGAAAGGTAAAGTGTTACAGAAGATAACCCCAACGAACATGCGAAAAGTTCCCCGGATATTTGGCATTCTCCACATCCTACATGCGGGAGTCGTAAGGAGAAAAGGAATAAAAATAACACAGGGAAATAAAATACATACAAGGGAGATAGAAAAGGGAAGAAAAGTGAACGCGGAGTACCTTGTGTGGGAACCAGGGGTATTCACGGTTAAGTTCAATTTTGCCGGCAGCAGCATTGACAACAACGCCGGCAGCAGCAGTGGCAGTGCCTTGGAATCATTTAGGGTTCACGGAAGCCCCGGCGACAGCAACGAAGACGTCCAGAATCTGGGCTCAGAGTTCAGACGGGCGTACGGAGAAGGTATGAACAGATCTCAAAACAAGCAAGATGATAAAACCAACGCATTCGGGCCCCGAAAACAAAAGATAGCAGTCGCTGCGCTGTGGACGACGTATCTCGCCATCTTTTTCTTTTTAACACTCCAACTCGTACAGCGGATCCCCATTTCGACATCATCTAAAATGTACTGGCGCAAGATCCTACCCGTAGCAACCGGGGCCCTACTCACCCGCGCGAATCCCCTCGCCCGCCTGTACGTCGCATCCTACGACGGCACCGTCACGACGCTGAGTCTCGACGCGACCTACACGGGGACAGAACTGCGCGCGCTCGCGAACACGACGGCGTGTGGGGCCCAGCCGTCGTGGTTGACGCTCGACTCGTCGTGGTCGTACCTTTACTGCGTTGACGAGGCGTGGGGCAATCCCAGCGGTAGCGTCACATTGTTCCGTCTTGACGATGAGGGGAGCTTGACGGTGCTCGACTCGGCTGAGGTTATCGGTGGTCCTGTTAGTGTTGCGCTTTTTGGGCCGGAGGGGTTGGGGTTGGCTATTGCTTCTTAGTAAGTTGAACCCCGTCGTCGGTTTTGAGCTCTGCGACATATGTGGAGTTTTAGTACTCCTTGTCGATGACACTTACCGTGACCTGCCTATCCTGTATTAGTGGTAGTATCTGTTAACCATGAATCCAGTTCCGGCTCAGGCCTCAGCGTTGTCGATGTAGACGACAAAGGTGAACTCAACTTGGTCCAGAATGAAACCTATACGCTCGACAAGCCAGGACCTGTGCTGGACCGACAGGAGGCTCCTCATCCACACCAAGCCCTACTAGATCCCACGGGACAATTCATCTTAGTCCCAGATCTGGGAGCTGATTTAGTCCGAGTATATCAGACGAAAGAAAACGATCATGGATTGACAGCCATTGCGCCGTTAAAACTCCCCAAGGGCGCAGGGCCGCGACACGGTGTCTTCAAGACGACGCAGGATAGGACGTTGTTTTACGTGGTGACGGAACTGGCGAATACCATTATCGGGTACGACGTAAAATACAACGACGACAAGACGCTGAGTTTCTCGGAGCTGTTCAATGTCTCGATCCATAACAAGGTGGGCAGACTGGCAGCAGCCCCAGCAGCGAGCGAGATTCAGATGACGGTATGTATCCGGCACCGTTACTTCATCGTATGGTTGACTGACACGACGCTCAACAGCCCGATGGACGATTCCTCATCGTCTCCTCGCGCTGGGAAAACACGATGAACATACCAAATTTCGACCCCAGCAATGACACAGATATCGAATCCGACCCGCTTTTTGTCTACCAGATCGATGGAACGACGGGTTCTCTGACGAGAATACAGTCGTTCGCGGCTGGAGGGTCGGGGCCGCGACATTTTTCTCGTGAGTTTGAATTCTTCTTTCATGATTTGATATCATGCCTGGATGATCTTCCACCCTAAGTCCGTGCACGACCTTCCCAGCCCGGATCTGCACACGCAAGCGCAGATCCACGAACCTACCTATGTGCCCTCATATCTCCAACAGGGTTTAAACATGCTAACGAGATTACCACATGCAGTCAATATCGACGGCTCATACGCCGCAGTGGGTCTCCAAGGCGACGGCCGCGTCGTGATAATCGAGCGCGATCTCGAGACGGGCATGTTCATAGACTACCTCGGATGGGCGAACGTCAGGGGCGGGGTGAACACGGTTATCTTCCACGATCACTATTCTGTAGATGCTCTTGATGAATCGGATGTCGCATCTTCATAACCACGAAGTAGCATCCGGTATACTCGTAGGTAGATGGCAATGAAGATGACCCGACCGCCGGGGCTGGATTCCTCATCAAGCAGGTATGTAGGCAGGTGATATCCCCACATGGCGTCCCGTCCACTTCGGAGCCTCAGCCAGATCCTCGGCTGTTGTGACATGGGTTGTATATGTTGGAGTGGATAAAAGTGGGTCTGATTCGGGATGGCGAGCACTGGGTGCCAAGCCAAAGGCTCGCCAAATTATGTAGGTTTTATACTTTCTGTATTACAAATCTTGTGCGACTGTGCCACTCTTCATAATAAGCCACTTTCCATGCGCCCCATTGTCACATGACCCGTGGTCCTTTCCTATTTCAGCCTAGACACCTTTACGTAATTCGGTCCAATCCAACAGTATATAACTAAAGACCTAACCTGTAAAATGAAGCATGACGATAGTCTAGTAACAGACTGCACGGGATAAGAGCCAATACTAGTGAGACGCGGAAACGTAGTTCAATTCAGTTTATAATTGATTATGGTCGCAAGGGCTGCTATGCTTCTACTCATTTTTCCTTCTCTAACTTCCTAGGCTTGTGACCCTCTTTATGATTCTCTCCTCGAGCCTTCGAAGGGCCTGATGTAATATCGTTATACTGTGTTTGGGCTTGTTATTTGGCTAATTCCGCCTACCGGAATAGCTAATATCTCAAGGCGTTTGGTTTCGTTGTTCGGTTCGTGAGTCACCACGGTGGGAGTGTGTGTTCTTGGGCTTTGAACTCTGCTTTCCTCCATATCCACCGACCCCACTTCGAAGTGAGGCACGTGGGAGAGTGCTCTGCCCCGCTTATGGCATTTCCGAAAACCTATTGGTATGGTGCGCAGCCCACGGAGGCTGGGAAAGTGAGAGTTCTCAAGAGATTATTGATGACGTCTTAGTGGTGTGAGACTCGGGATTTGTCCTGAGCGTAGAAGGGTTCTCCGGCGATCTAACGATAACTGTAGGCCTTTCTATTGGCTTGTACAAAGCCCGAAGCCTGAACATATAATGCAATGTCGGCAGCGTCCCCTCGGGGGACGGGGGATTCGGTAGGACGCCTCATAGTAGTGGTGATACCTGTAAGCCTCTGGAACGAGCTGCCGTAGAGGGTGAGAGGCCCGTAACAGGTTATCGTCACAAAGAGTCACAGCGGTTGAGCCGACATGCATCACCTCGTGATGAGCGCCATGACCTCCACAGCTCCTCCGGGCCTGACTCCCTGCGGGCACAAGCGGTTATCTCCCACCTATCCAGTGCCCGGCGCCGATCGTATCTTTCGACTGTTGACTCCCAAACAGTCGATCGTGACGTATACTAAGGGCTGATTGAAGGATGCGATCGAGCAACCTGACAGGGTGTTGATCGGGGCGAGCGATCATTATATTAATCGCTCTGATATGAGACCTGTCGGCGATCACTACGTCTTTGATTGATCGCGTCGATTGCTCGTGAGTGATCGCGTCGATTCCTAGTAATCAATGAGGCTCGATCGGAATAGTCGCTATGATTGTTTATATTGCTCATTGCTCGCCGCGATTAATCGCTTGCCTTCGGTCAATAATCGGCGAGCACTCGACTACTCAACTTGCAGTATACTGGATTATCGCCCGCATGTCAGCGCGATTCAGAGGATAGATTATATACATAGTTATGAATCGATGCCTGACGTCGATTCATTCACATCAACGATACTGTCGCCGTATTCCGATCGCTCGTAATGAGATCCTTCCAACTCCCGTTTATCAATACCACACAATGCCTGCTTCCAGTTATCGCCCTCCAACGCACCCAGTGGTATCGCCGCCTGATATATACCTGCCTTACTCCACGATCTGAGGCATTGCGACATTGCTATCGTGTGCCTACGTAGACGTGTTCTGAGTGGCGCAACCATCCTGTCGCAGCTGCTGAAGTCTCTCTCAGTCTCAGCTGAAGATGAAGGGATTGTAAGAAAGTCAACAGCCATATAAGACACCTGGGGATAGTGTTTCGAGCCTACGTCTCTCTACCACCCTATAGGGTCCAGCATATAAACATCGCCAGTAGTAGGAGGCTCAGATAGATAGTCTGTCAGCTCCGAGGAAGTTGAAGAGTTATATCTCTTCTTTGATGCACGGCCGTCCCTGCGTGGTGCCCTGCTGCTGTCTGCTTGCGACAGTTCTCTTGTAAATGCCAATCGCCTCTGTACATAGCTGCTGGCCTCAATCTGCTTTCCATGACCACTGCTTTCTTGAGAAGGACGGGATACATCTCTGTATTCTGATTCCCATATGGCAATCAGTTTGTCTCTGTATTCCCGTTTCCATTGTGAGGACTTGCGCACAGGTAGTTGACCCCAGAGTTCATCTAGAGCCATACATCTCTTGCAAGGATGAAAAACAACTGCTCCAATATAAGCGGCTGCATCCAACTTGGTGTATTAGTCGTTCAGCTTGGTCCATCCCAAACGAATGTAGACACGAAATAGACGACGTGTTGGGATGTCCAGATTGTTGAAAATCTCAACTTTTGTCATGACCCCTTCATCATCCTCTTCAACAACGTAGCCCTTGCAGGCAGTCTCCAAATGGTCCAGCAACATCTCAATACTAGGAAAATATTCGTCGAAGCTGCCACATGTAGAACGACCTGTCGCAATGCCTACTCCCTGCAGCTGCTTTGAAGCTACATTGGATGGCTGTAGTATCTTTTGAAATATGGTTACCACATGCCATTCGTTTGGTGATAGCTTCTCTTCTAGAATTGTTAGCCGTTCATGCAACAAGCCTCCCTCTGCAAGCCAAGCCTCCTCCAGATTGGAAAACATGCGATTTAAAGCCTGTCGGCGACATAAGGCACGTGCAGCCATGTTCTCGTCTGACTGCCAACGAGTTGTCACATTCTGTACAAACTCTAGAACCTTGTCACCAGGTCCATTTGTCTGATGCTAAGAAACACGTCAGTTATGAACGTACACCAGTAAAAGAAGACAGAATGAAGAACCTGGGCATTAATGAATGCTTCTCTGATCTGGCTGCTTTGCCGAATATGTACACCAATATTGTGCAACTTGCCAAAGGGCCCGAACTTTCTGTACCTTGCCATGGTTGAGGCTGTCAGCTCAGAAGGAATAGGGTAGGCTGCATTCTCGTCTAGGTCATCTCCTTCCTCAGCTTCTAGCGGCTCCGGAACCTCATTTGTGTCTTCGTCAACTGTTGTAAGCGTGCTGACGAACTGTTGTACAACTTCATCATCATTGCTTTCAGGAGCGTCGTCCCATTGTGTCACCAGCAGGGTGTAGTCATCTTTTCTTGTACCATACATCATTGCATGAACCACCAGGTTAAGAATATGAGGAGCACAACGCAGACGCCGTTCAGATGAGTCAAAATCGAGTTCTCTATCTAGCGCTCTCATTGCAGAGTCGTTTGCAGATGCATTGTCCAGGGTGAAGTAACCAATACTAAGAAACAAGTTAGCTAACAAGCCTTATGATGGGAAAAGATCATTTACCTGTCCTTCACATAGAATGCATCTATGGTAGCAGCCACCTCGTCAGCCAGTGCCTCACCTGTATGGCGGCCGGTAAGGGCTGGAAGAGCCAGAAGAAGTCTCCATTGCCGCCATTCACTATCAATGAAGTGGGCATTGATTCCAAGAAATGATGTGCTTTGCCTAGATGTCCATCCATCAAATGTGTAATGGATTCGACTTCTTGCAATGCTTAGAAGGCTTCGAACATGCCCTAGAGCACTCTTGTATTCTGTTTCCAGCTCTCGAATAAGGGTGTTGCTTGATGGCAGCTGACGTGGTTGGATGATGAGGTTGTTGTAAAGGAGGATTCGTTTAAAACGCTCCGTTTGGACGACACTGAAGGGCAGGTTGTGATATGTGATCCAGTCTAGCAGTAGGACTCGATTCGTCTTTTCGTCCCATTTATTGAGAATAGTGCTGACAAGAGATTGTTCGCTTGGGGTGGTGGATTTCTGTGCAAGAAGACCTAGAAGACCTCTGTGAGAAGAACGGCCAGCCTCATGCTATGAGGTATTAGTACACCACAGCATACAAGACAACCTATTGTTAACGTTACCGTGATTCCATGCTTCTTTTTAAGATGCTTCCCTATCCCTCGTGTTGTCGAGGCAACGTAGGTGTAGGAGCTCGGGTTAGGCCGACCACGTTGTGTGCACAGCGAGCAAATCCATAATGCTTTGACAGGAGCGACATTGACGTTGCGCATTCTGAACCCATGAGCCCAGATCCATGACTTCTCGTGGATAGGTTCATGATAGGTAATGAGGTTCAGAAACTGTTGGAATAGTTCAGCCGTCCAGATAGAGTAATCTGGCCCCGAAGCTGCGGGCGGTCGAGGAGTAGCCACTCCGGATGCCGACTCGGCGATAGAACTCATGGCTGAGATTCGGAATATAGATTCTAAGTAACTAACAGAATAGGCAGCAATGTAAACTCACGTCACGGGAGAACGAGATCACTCAGTTGCATAGGTAACCGCTCGAAACACACGGAAATATGAATCACTACGTGTAAACATGTAGAATGAAGCCTCGAATTGACAAGCGTCCTACGTAGAGGTTACTTGAGTTGTGTTGACAATTCACGATATATCGGTGAAGGCAATACGCGTTGTCATGCAGACGGTATCTGGATGATAATATGGCCTCATTGATAGATAGGAGACAACGGGTCTCCTCTGCGATTGGTAGTACGTGTACATATATTAATCGCCGACTAATAGATCGATCAGAGAACTCTTTGATCAATCAAAAACCTCCATGCGATGGGTCCGATCCTATAGAGATGTTGGATTAATTGAACAGAATGATCGCCGACTACCATTCCCTCCGATCGTTAATCGCTCCGATCACTGATCGCTCCGATATGCTCGCCCTGATCGGCGACCAGGTCGTACAGCCTCGGTGCTTGCCTATCCTTCACACTCAGCAAGGATCATATATGGGGCAACAGGGTGTCAGGCCTTCCGCGGATGTATGTCTCGTGAGACACGAGGACGTGTCTGTGCCTCACGCGATGTGGCCCAATCTCGGTGACGAAGAGGCGTCCGGCATCGTATCTGTTGACTGGTTAGCATCGTGAGCTGTGTCTCGGACTTAGCCGTGTGACACTCGCATCCAATACTCGTTTCTTGCTGTCTCTGAAAATGAGACCTTTTCCTCAATCCGCCTGCCGCCTTAGCGATAATTGTGCCGATTCTCACCCGGACCAACAAACGCGGCATCAGCTGGAGCACAACAACAGCCGTGAGAACTCCAACAGGCCACCTTCCACCGGGCCCCAACGCTACGCTCGTCATATCTGTTGCCAAGAGCCATATCCTCGCAATTCATCTCGTCCACACACAGCCCGGCTAGATCAGTATTGCTCGTCGTTGAGAGAAGATGTTACGATCAGATAGCAGGTTCTGACAGTTTGTATTGATGCTATGAACGAAGACTCTAAACTAGGGAAGAAAGAGAGAGAAAGAGAACTAAATTTACACGAGTAGGAATCCTTCTTATACTCTGCTTCCTCACGTTCTGTGGTGGGGGACGGCTTAGCTCCATGATTGGCGACGAGAAGGTCTGTGCTTGGAGACCACATGGTCCTAGGGTGAATCCGTGGATAAGTGAGCTCGTGGTGTGTGACGGTGAGCTCTGTTGTAGACGCGAGCTGGTCATAGCTTCAGCCATGTAGTAGTGAGCTCCGTGGATGATGATGGCAAGCTCCTTTGTCACGTACTGACAGGAGAGCTCACGGAGGAGTACTGATGAGCTCTGTGATGATGGTTACTGCTTAGATCTTAGGCACAACTGTCACAGAGGACTTCTTCAGCGATCTGTCTGTGGATAATTCCTCCAACAATTTGCCTCGCACCGCCGCTCGCCCCGGACGCACATAGATCATGTATTTGCTGCCCTGGCGATCTGTGGACCAATAACCTCGCCCGCCAAATACTGTGGGGTGATGGATCTATGATCCTCAGCCTGCTAACCAGCAAGCTGTTGCGGTGCGTGATCTCAAGACGTTCACGCGTCAGGAACACTGACGGTTACAGAGTCTGATGAATACTGTAGATCACAACGCCGCCTTTAATATGGCATTGGTGAGGCGTTTAGAAATGGTTGAGGCAATAGTCTCAGAAATGCACCATATGCTAGACCAGCAGTTCATATTTCATCTACTTTAGGTATCGTTGCTAATAGATTCTAGGAGAAATTACCTTGACAACCGTGTTATGGAAGTCATCATCTAGCATCTGTATGGCTACTATCGAGGGTATTCTCCCCTGTCTCGCCTGAAGTTGTCTACGGCTTCAAACCATGACTCTGCTGCTGGTAGAGAAAGATAGACTACAAAAGCACACCCAGGTTACACCTGCAAGTGTCAAAGAAAATATAATTTGAGCTTCTTATTGGCTTCCCCCAAGGTATTCTGTGGGCGGATGCCCAGGTTATCAACGCCTTGGTACAGAAGCGTGATACACTGGTAAGTGCCGAGTAATTACCGACCTCCCGTAGTCCCAAACATCGGTTCTGAGTTGTGAGGAAATATCATGACGCTCAGGTAAACATTCTGGTGAGCATCTATTACATCTGAGTATCTGCAACTTCTAACGGGCAGCTCGCAGGTCCGAAACACACGTCTGACAAATCCAAACCTATTAGTTATCATTCCACGAACCACTTCGACCATTTAAGTAGTTGACAAGATCGAATATGGACTGGTAGCGAGATGAGACATGATAGCATGAGTGACAGGCATGATGGCAACCCGGGCAGGATGACAGCGCCAGGCAGGATGGAGGCTCCAGGCAGGTTAGAGACAGCAAAATCTTGCAAAAGCACGCAAAACCACCAAATAACGAGGAATTGAAGTCTAACACAGCCCGTATAATCCTTCAGACTGGTCTAACCTGCACCGGGTTAGTCAGATTGTGCGACCCACCATTATAGATATGTAGGTATTAATTTATGCCGCCAAAACTTATACGCATCGAGTATCCCGTTGCTGCGCAGGGTATTCCGGGTTAATAACAATTGCCCATTGAGAAAAAACTTGTTAAGGCTGAACAGCCGCAAAGGAGTTCACGTGCTGAGCCATATCTCTTTTAGCCGAGAAATGAATTCTGGCGGGAAAGAAAGAAAAGAAACAAATTTATCTCTGGCGACGCGCTGTAACATCATGAGAATCTAACTAGAAATAGAAAAATATGCGAATTTCCATCCGTTTTCCGGGAGGACATCATATCTCCGTATACACACCTACTTACCTACAACTTACAAGCTGCCTGGAGAGTTCAGATTCCATATCTAGCGAAGGTGCTTCCGTCGCCATACGTACCTGGATTCGAGCATATCGACAGCACTAGAAAAGTTGGTTTAGAGGTGCGGACTAAGGTAGGTAGTGTGATATGCGCTAGGTTAGGTCGTTACTTTAGCAACTGGGTTAAACAAGCACGATAGTTAACCCAGTCTATTAATAGACCGAGTCGCCAACACAAGAATTTGTAATCCAGGACGTAGAAAACGAAGTTATGAAGTTCATAAGTATCGTGAAATTCGAGTAGTGTGCGAAAAAGTCTCGAATTTGTTTGTGCGCGCGCCACCAACTTCCGTTTTGCTTCAATTTAGTTGGCGAGCCCTCTAGTGAAACTGAAAAAGGTGGGCACAGGAAAGGGCACGAGTAGGAATTTAGCTAGGAATGGAGCCCACCCGGCCTGGCGCCGCGTGGGGGAAGGAAGAGGGCCCCCCGGTGAGCCCTTGGGCCGAGATTCGAGCGGCGGGTGAAGGAGTCCCGGTCGAGTAGTGTACAGTAGTGCTTATGGTGACAGAAGGAGGTAGGTATCATTCTGTAGTGCACACCACATTGACGGACGGAATTGAGCTGTAATATGTCTTAGATTTGTATCGTGCACGGCCGATTTCTGTCGCAGCTCGGTCGTCTGGTGGATGGGCACACGTTCCGGAAAAGGGGCAGATCTTCCATTGCGCCGGATTTTGAGTTGTGACGGGTTTGCGGGTTCCTGGGGAAATGTTTTACATATGTCTATCCGTCGTTTGTCGTGACATGGAATAGTAATTCATGGGTGGTGCCTAGTCAACGGTGTGGAGAGACCTAACGGCTGGGTCTGTCAGGCGGGCGGGCCAGGGATGGCCCGGAGTTTGTTATACCTAGTTACACCGGGCAACCGTAACTCGGAACTTGATAACTAACTTGATTACATATCGAAGGCCAACTTGATATTACCTACCGCCCCAAGGGCAGTCTCGCCTTTTCGCAGATTGGCCCATCTACAGCGTAACAATAGGCTTATCCCGTCCTGAATTATACTTTGCCAGTCAAATCAAAGACCTAGTCGGCGGTTCTTGGCACGTGACTCTGAAAATTTCTTTCGCGTAGGTAACAGCAAGCAAGCAACAACAGCACGAGGTAGGTAGTGCCGTAGATAACCACCGTTCATCTCGCGAGTTAAGTTTTTTTTAGTTGTTCTGAACTACGGAAACTATGAAGAAACTGAGTTTAGCTATGGCTGTTAGTTGCGGAACTCGGAGTTCCTAGTATGGAAGACTCTATATGCTCCGGAGGTAGTAACAAAGATGATCCGTAGTTGCACGGAGTTTCTGTTCTTTCGGTTCTGGAAGACACACGGAAGATATGGGAATGATCCGTAGTTGACAACCGAGTGTCTTGTTATGGTATTAACTCCGAGTTGAATCAACTCATTCCTGACTTCATTTCGGAAACGGTCTTCCTGTCTACTTACACATCGAATACTCCAGGTACTGAGTAGGGTAAATACACAATAGGCACCTTGTCACGTGGCGCTGACCGTGCAGGGAGTGCGAGGGCGCACTCCCCTACGGCCGTGCGGACAGTGCGAAGGCGCACG
>JAJFDK010000272.1:0-11220 GCA_028637775.1 Xylariaceae sp. X167
TGCCGTAGAGGGTGAGAGCCCCGTAACAGGTCATCATCACAAAGAGCCACGGCGGTTGAGCCGACATGCATCACCTCATGATGAGAGCCCTGACCTCCACGGCATCTCCGGGCCTGACCCTCTGCAGGCACATGCAGTTATCTCACACCTATCCTTCACACTCAGCAAGGGTCATATATAAGGCAACAGGGAGTCAGGCCTTCCGCAGATGCATGTCTCATGAGTCATGATGACGCGTCCGTGCCTCACGCAATATGGCCCAACTTCCGTGATGAATGGGCGTCCGGCATTGTATCTGTCCACTAGTTAGCGTCGTGACTCATGTCTCGGCCTTAACCGTGTGGCAATAGCTGATGATTTTGTTGATTATTCTGAATCGTCAGGACATCCCGATGATGTCACCTAGCTCAGCCTGGCAGACCCACCACCATCACAGACACAAACGGTTGATGTTACATCATCTGACCTATCTACTAGCCTTAAGGATACCTTTGAACAGTATTCTCTTCATAGCTACATTCGGGATTTGGCACTATTTGGTGGGCTGATACGCTTTCTCAATCGTCAGTGCTTAAGTTCTACAGCTAGTTCAATGAAGCAGTAACATATTTCATCGTTCTACTGCGTGACGCTAAACGGTCATCCTGGATTACACTGGGTCAAATGGACCTCAGCCGTGAGCAAGGCAAAGTTCCTATATGAAATTTCATCAGACAATGGTTTATTGAATATGATCTGTATGCTTTTGTA
Organism: Xylariaceae sp. X167; assembly: GCA_028637775.1. Lineage (NCBI taxonomy): Eukaryota > Fungi > Ascomycota > Sordariomycetes > Xylariales > Xylariaceae > Xylariaceae sp. X167. The sequence continues at coordinate 751 of JAJFDK010000272.1, forward strand.
CCACATCTCACAAATTCAGTTTGTGAGGTAAAGTATAAATCAGAAGCCAAACACGTGTTCAAATCGTATAAACCGCTTATATAAACTGACTACTCTGGTATTAGATAATGTGAAATGAACCGCACAACCCAACAGTTCACTGCATCAGAGGAGTTCTCAAATTGTCACTTTCGTATGAAAATCAACAGCCAAAATAAGTGATTGTAAACCAGGGATATGCCAATATGAGCATATTATGAGGAAGCAGTTAGCGGTGAATTGCTTCAGGAGATGTTGGAATGTCAATTTGCGACTGGCAACAAACTCTGGCTATGAAGTAGGGGAAATCAACAGCAGATTTGAAACTTCATGTGGGTCAGTTCTCAACGTCGTCTAATGCAGCAGCACAGCCACTACAAACTAAGATAAAACAAATTAAAACAGAACTCTCAAAACTTCTAAGAGATGATAGTTTTTCCACACTGACACCTTCGCTACTCACAAACTTCGATGGGAGTTCTCAGAGCTTCCAAACGGCGTTTGTCAAATTCTTCTACGCCAGGAGCAACAACAAATGAAGCTGAAAGTAGTCAGGGGCACAGTACAAAACGAGCCCGCCAAAAGCCCAGTTCTTCAGCAAGCATTTAGGAATCTTTAAATGCAGCAAATTAGTATGCAACTCGGATAAAGCAAGTTGCACAATCATTCACCCAGAATATGAACGCTACAATGAATCCCGAAATAAAAGCTTATGAAGAAGTACGCAAGTTGAAGCTTGTAAGGCAGGTCAAGTCATTAGTATTAAAAATTCTTGAAAATCAGATAACTGTTGAGATAGTTCAGAACATGGTAGAGGAGGGGAATATTGACGGCCTTCGAAAAAGGTGCTTGAAACAAATGGAGTAAAGTGAAATAATCAAAGTCAGGTTCAATGACTTAACAGGATATGAGCCAAAAAGATAAATACAAAGAAAATTGAAAATTTCTCAACGTGAAATAAAAAGATATGATATCATTACACATATAAATACCCAAAATTGTTATCTCAAAATTTTTCATCCTCAATATTAATAAGTAATATGCTTATCTATTAATACCTCTCTATTATCAATTAGTTCATAAGTTAGATATCTACTTGTTCTATCGTAGCAAATGTTACATCAATTTTGAATAAGGCTCAAATATTGTGGATAATATTCAATATGACTTGATTTAAGAGAGCAAAATATGAAGACTGCAAGGGAACGTAATATCCTTTGTATATATCATAACGCCAGCGAGTTATTTTTTAATTCGTATATTAATTCCGAAATTGAGAATATATGGTTAAATTCATTATATCATATCATACAATATTTGTTTCTATTGAATGAATTTTACTAATCCGTTATTCATACAAATCAATCTGAATTCAAAGAAACGAATATGTATTCATAAAGACGCTTGTCATTGTAAAGTAGGACAAGCCTCGTATGATGTTCTCTTCACATGTAACGAGCTATACTGGGACGATACCTAACGGATAGGAATCGTAGTATCGCGAGTGATTTATGTTTCAAAGGTAGGTTCAACCGTGGGTTTCGACTATCGTGAGCAATCACGTAAACGTAAATAGATATCTCGTTAAGGGATTTCCCTCACTCAGGTAGTATGAGAATGAAGCGTTATTCCAAGAACTAGATGAATGCTTAGATTGCTAAGTGAAGGAATGACTAGATACAGAGAATAACCGTGCCGTTATATAGACCTCCCCTCACTCAGACGTGTGCCTCAAAGGAATGTATGCTCGCGGAATCGCTCTGCGATTCTGCGATCCGAGTCGCAAGGTCGAGCTGCGCTTCTGCGATTCCGATCGCAAATCGCACTTGCGATTTGCGACTCTTGGCATTCGCCACGTAGAGCCGTACCTTCGAAGCCCTCCAGTAATAACTAACGAATGATCCTCCGTATGTGTGCTTCCCCGCACCTGAGCCGCACGTGATAGTACCGTATTTAGCGGTTCGTAACATCACATACACCTAAATAAGCTTATCATCAGAACGGTACGACACTACAGATTACACTAAGGGTATTGCCGTTCTTCATAGATCCTTCCTCGTATACACTTTATCTATGTAGGTAGGTATGTGCTTATTCATCCTCATAGTCGCGATTGTACTTGCGCCTCTTGCTAGTATGCAGGGTCTCACGCTTCTGTTGTTCGTTCTTGAGGAGAAGATTGTACTGATACATTTCCTGAGCCATAAGCAGTTGTACGTTTTTCTGGGTGAGATCGGGAATAGCAATGTCATCCTCATCGTCAGAGTCTCGTTCAGCGTACTTGGACCCATTGTTCTTGTGATGAAATGTGCAGTTACCTGCTGTGAAGGAGTAGTGACAGCACAAACAAGCACCACCAAACATGGCCTTGCCAAATGAAAGACACTTTGAGGATGGCCCACTGCTGTTGACGTATTGACAAGCAGAACATGATTTGACGTTGACGAAAGGGAGCATGATGTCTGTAGCTGTGGCGTTGTATTGTTGTTGATGTTTGAGGATGAGGATGGGCGTGGATCTGCGGTGTGAGAGAGAGCACGCAGGGCACGGGAACCACAGCCCAACACAGCGTGCAGCCTCACCATCACGAGCCTCGCCACCGCCCTTCAACCATCCCCCTGGCGGCTACCCAGCACGCAGAAGACACGTCGAGAAAAAAGCTGCAGTTTGATACCAACAAGAACAAACACCTGCCATTTGTCTCATAAGCAAACACGTCATAGGTCTCGGAAGACGCTCGGAGGGCAAGGGTGCTATCCGACGAGTCCTCTCGCTTGTGAGCAAGAAATGAAGAACGGGAGGAGGACATGATATCCGAAATGTCAAAGGTCTTCTCTGTTTATGGTGTTACGTTCAGGTAGAAGGTCTGACACCTTGTATTGATGCTATGAACGAAGACTCTAAACTAGGTAAGAAAGAGAGAGAAAGAGAACTAAATTTACATGAGTGGGTATCCTTCTTATACCCTGCGTCCTCTCGTTCTGTGGTGGGGGACAGCTTGGCTCTATGGTGAGCGACGAAAAGGTCTGTGCTTGGAGACCACATGGTCTGAGCGTGAATCCGTGAATAAGCGAGCTCTGGGTGGGTGACGGCGAGCTCTGTTGTAAAGGCGAGCTGGTCATAGCATCAGTTATGTAGAAGAGAGCTCTGTGAAGGGTGATGGGAAGCTCATATGTCACGTACTGACATGAAATCCCAGAGCGAAGCATCAATAAGCTCTGTGATGATGTTTACTGTTTGGATCTTAGGCACAATCATCAAAGTACGTATGCGATTGAGAAATGAGTGTGATGAGAACAGGTTTGGAAAAAGAGATAAGAATAAGAGATAGATGTAGGAGATGGAGATAAGAGATGGAAATCAGGGATGAAGATAAGAATAAGAAAGAGAGATAACGGATGTGGATAATGGATGTATATAAAAGATAAGTAGATTAGATAAGAAAATGAAAATAAAATAAAGATAGGTTGTAGAGAACATTAACAGATAAATAGAAATAGTATGGGGACAAGGAAATAGAAATAAACACAAAAATAAGATAAGATAATATAGAAAATTTTTTGACAGCATCAGGAACATATATCTTCTGGCACGCTGCTTGATTTTATTCAATTATATTCGATACGAATTTATTTAGATTGTTGCAGTGCGATTCTGATACTGTCACCATCATACACTCAAACATACAATATGCCACGACCCAAAATTGATATCGAAGCTCATAAAGAGTGGATAATCAGAGAATATCAGAATCACACATCAATGGAAGACATTTTTAAATACTTTGAAAGTGGAACACTCAATCATAATTAGTCGGTTTTCTTTCCACAATCAGCTGAAACATCAGAACATTGAATGCACTCAAATCCGCACACGACATCATACATCATGGAATGAGCAATTAACCTTCCTGTATTATGAATATGGTTTATCCGACGATGCCATTTATCAAGATCTCTGCCGTTGCAGATTTCAGATATCTAGATCCCAGGCATATCGCATTCAAACGAGCTTGCAAGTATATTGGCGGCTTTCACTATGGCTTTTACAAGAATGACAAGCTCAACTTTGAGGTTTCTTTCAACATGAGCATATATACATACGAATGGTTCAGCATTTGCGCAGTGGAAGTTTGTATACACACATGCAACAACGACAATTCAACCTTTCTAAAGACATCATATTCGATGTATATTGAGAATTTCACGAAGATGCTACGCTTGCTTGACTTCAACAAGCACATCGTCGACGTGATGGATGGATAACTTCATGATCAAACTATATATGACTGATTGATTAGCACTTAAAACCAGCTCAATATGGCTTCGAGATCCACCCAGCTATCGATGCGTTCTCCAGATTTATCACGTTATTCTTTGTCAGTTTTTCAGGTTTGACAGCACATGCGAGTTTGGCCCAATATCTCAATGCTGTTGGACAATATGGATTCATACCACGGGTAGTACACTGAGATCGAGGTAAAGAGACTACTATGATGAGGGCAGCACATTATCTACTTCCACAGCATGATAGGAGTCACTGGTTTCCCCGTCATATACATCATCACTCATGTGCTGGAGTAGTATCGGAACACGGCACGGCATCAACCAAACTCAATCAAGCTTTGCATCAATCGGATCTGGCTCCAGATCGTCCAATACCATGAAGTCACTATTGGTCATATGGAAAGAGTACTCAGAGTCAATGTATTGACAGTTGATAGAATCAACTATAGGAAAATCAGACATTGTTTTACAGATTATATGTTCGACTTGTATAAATTTGGATTGATGATATTCGATTTTGATTGACTAATTTTATTAAAATTACTTGAGATGCTGAAAAGCACTTGCCTATGAGATAGGGATGTCAGGGAAGATCGTATTGCTCTGCTCCACATTTACATTACCATTATTCGACACGATACGGCTGAATTTGTATGAATCTGGAATGAGCACCAGATTTCTCATCAACGACCACAGCAATAAGTTGTGCGTAGTATCTCATATCAGCTTCTTATCGCACCTGACCCAGTAGAAGGCTACGTGAATTGCAGAGCTCCTCTTCATTCAGAGACTTGGTCTGAATAATAGCGTTTAGCTGATATCGATGGCATCGATCTAGATTCATATCTTCCTACGTGACATTACGGATCTGCGAAACGCTATCTCGAACTTATCAAGATCCGCTTTTTCATAGTCCTGGTTTTCATGAGAAAACACCATATATGGTGGAATATGAGCAACTTCGACAAGCGTTAAGAACTTATCCGCTGTCTAAACAAGGACCACAGTTATCGGAGTGCAGCAAACCACGTGGAAGCTTCATGAAATGCAGAACTTGATGAATAAATTGAATAATCTCTAAGAAGATGATGAGATTGACGATCGGTGATAGTTGAACTCTATTCATTCATAGTAACCCTAATACATACATGGCATATACAATAAACGCAAGTGCAATCAACAATAATCGAATCAATTCAATCAAACTCAAACTAACCTTGAAACAATATCAGTTATATCAATCACATCAACCAACCCTTACATTATCACCTACATTTCCTATCCTTCGCTTATATTTTCAATGACATCATCATGGACTTTATTCGATGAGAGATTTTCGTAATCATTGGGATTGTCTTGTCATTTGTCTTGATCCTAAAGAGTAGCATGTACGGTTTTCTTTGCTGCATCATGTGTTTAGACAAGTGATACCAAATTGTCAGACTTCGCTCGTCGGGAAGTTGGGTACTATGCTATCGATGACGTAGACTCGGGTTTAACACATAGTGATGGAGATTGTTTTAAGGTTTTCTGTTTGACATCAATCTTGACCTTCGTTTTCCCACAGCCTTCTCTGGCCGCATTGTGCGTTTCTGGCCCACGAATTTAATGTAACTATTCTGTACCATCTACTCTGTGATTGAGTCTACGCTTCTTTGTACTAACACTGGAGTCATTCTCAGCACTTCCGAGGCATTATGGAATGTAAAGATTGACGTCGAACTTGTTTTTACTGGAGTTAGCCATCATTGATTTGATATCCATCAAAAAAATTGGTTGATATGCGTTTGCGGAGATATCTTTTACTGTAAGCCCGAGTCCAGAGATGACTCATCCAATAAGACGGCAATTGGACTTCAAAAGGAATACAGATGGAACATTTTAATCGCTTTTCAAATATTCAATGAGTTGTTGTTGATTGTTGAATATAGTGGTGATCAATACCTGGCGAGTGTCAGGTGATCTCATGACATAATACCACGGGGAGTTGCAAGGCGCCGGGAAAGCCACAGGGCAGCCAGCCGAACCACGGGAAGAAGTCGTTACGGCAGCGCACCAGCTGCCAGGGAGCGGCGAAGTCACCGGTCCAGGAAGATAGACGGCGCCGGGTGACGGCGAGAGTCGCCCAGCCCAGGGAAACACTAGTCGGCCTAGTACCGCACTCGCTAACGTAGGCGGGCTAGCATAGAGACCTCTATCTATATAGACATAGCCGCCCGCCCGGTATTGAAAGGAGGGCCAAGATTCAATAACATTAACTTCTAACCCCATACTGACCCCATGCAACATACCTGCTACTATGACAGCCAAGCAGACTTCATCACTCCGTGCCAGTCAGCCCTTACAGCGAACCGGCATGGCTTTGCAGCGTTTGAGCTTTTTCAGTTGAATTATTGCGATAGACTCAACCATATCCGCATATTTCTCAGCTACAAAGATGTTGATACCAACCATATTCACGACATCCTTGCTGTGGTGGAGATACTTTCATTCATTTTGGCTTTCGCAATGTCGTGTGCTGCCTCTTATCATTCAAGCACTTCATGCTTAATAGTGACTGTTGAAATATGTAAGCCGATGGTTGATTGTACTGATGATGGTGGTGGAGATGAGGTTGTCAAATTGATGATAGTAGGCCTTTATACGGAAACATTACCATCAGAACATTGCGTGACCGTTATGTTACTACGTAACAACGCGTTGCTATTGATGTCACAAGCTATTTGACTTTGAAAACGGGCACTGAAATAGTTGAAGTGGCCATGATGTGGTTGAAAATGATGGATTTGGATTAATTGTTTTCGATTCTATGTCATAAACATATGATCCTGATTATTGAATAATTTTTTGAAAATTTATTTATGTATCAAATTTTCGTTATATCGATTTTATCTTTATATTTTACTATTTTGTGTATTGATAACGGGAATAGTAATTTCTATTTATGTAAGTGCAGTTATTTCCCGAGGGTTTTGGTAGAATTGCAGGTACTTGAGTTTGTGGATGTTTTGCTAAGAAAGGTAACTACTCCATATCTCTTACATAGGTAGGGGGGTCTTAGGTATCATACGGCTACCATATGTGAGGGCCAGCCCGCAGGGCCCATGAACCACAGCTCAGCACAGCGTGCGGCCTCACCATCGCGAGCCTCGCCGCGGCCCCCGACTGTTCCCCTATGGGCCAACCAGCACGCGGAACGCACAGCGAGACAGGAATGCATTTTGCCACCAAGAAGGGCAAACACCTGCCGTTTGTCTCTTATGCAAACACGACAGAGGTCCCGAAAGCTGCCCGGAGGACAAGGGCACTATCCGACGAGTCCTCTCTTACGTGGGCAAGGAAGGGAGAACAGGAGGAGGACAGGATCCCCGAGGTGCCAAAGGTTTTCTCTGTATATATCGCGGGGCCAGCTGACCACTTCCGTAGCTTCCCTTTTCCTCTCCTCATGTTTTGGTTTCTCGTATATAGAGGAATATACTGTAGCCGGCCTGTCCATACAATCTTCAACGCCGACCACTCCAGTCCGCCGTATCTATACGAGATAATACGAGGTCCGATCTTGGTAAAACGAACATCCCGCAAGTATTTCTTCCGACTGGGGCCTCAAACTATACTTAAAAAGGCGTAGTTTTGAACCTTCTGTTCAGAAAAAGGTACTTGTGAAAAATTTCGCGATACTCACCTCTTATACAGCCTCGTGTGAAGCCATCATGACATTGCGAGCACAATGGGCAAACATCCACGAACGAAGTACGCATTCGCATACAAGTGTTTTATCATAACGGAGGCCTTACGGTAACAAAGATATGCGGAACGGCATGACACTTGCGAAGTCAAGTAAGCAGAGCGATAAACAAGACGCACGGTCCGAGGCAACGGAAGAGGCCTTCTCCAGTGATTGGGCCTGACAATAAGGCGAAGTTAGAGGCATTCATTACCCAGTCCTGGAGAAATCGGTTCTGTCGTGGAGAAAGGTGGCGTATCAGTTTTCGAGCAGGGCATACGGTTATAAGACGGTTCGGAACACTTTGTTGCGTATGGAGTTTCAACGATACGTCGCTCGGAAGAAGCCTCCAATTACTGAGGAGAATTGGTTGCTACGGAAACGATGGCTGGAAGAGCACAAGGATTGAACATTTGAGCAGTAGGCGTTGGTGTTTTGGACAGATGAGAGGTGGATTATGGGTGGTTGGCATACGACGCAGTTCGTAATGCATAAATTGGAATAGAAGTATGCGGATAATTGTTGCAACGATAAGATACAAGGGCAAGGCGAATGGATGTTTTGGAGAGGCTTTTTGGGAGCGGCGGGGAAGAGTCCGGGCATCTTCTGGGAGAACGATTGGAGTACAATCAGTTTGTCGTCCTATTGTCAAGGTATCGTGCCTATCATCGATGAGTGGTTTACGTTGTGTGAACGAGAGGGAATATATCACAAGTTGATGCATGATAACGCAGCAGAACACAACGCGGTACACAATGCCGAGAAGACGCAGATTGAACCTGGAGATCGTGGTATTGATATTATGGAGTGATTTGCGGCGTTTCCGAACCTCAATCAAATAGAGACAGTATGAAATTGGATGAAAAACTATATACAAGATAGGTACGGACATCTACTGGGTCCTATGTATGATGTGTTACATCAATGGGTAAAGGAGGTGTGAGATGCTCTACCCGACGCCTGGCTTCGTATGCTTATTAAAGAGATGCCAGCGCATTCTTAGGCCATTCTCGGGACTGATGAAGGTTGTACGAAGTATTAAGGGTTGTATGATTAAGTACCGCTATTCTGTGATTGGTGCTACCATGTCGGCTGATTGGCGCCTTTACCGACTCACGGTTGTTCTTTCCAGGGGTAACCTTGTACAGCGGCTACCGTAGATAATACATGTTATTCGCTACCAAATTTATATACGATATCGCAAGTATATGGGGTAAGTAAAGTCACGTGCCGCATATAATGTGGGGCATACATGCTTTTACACTGTAATTATTGTGACAGTTGTGCCTAAGATTCAAGCAGTAACCATCATCACAGAGCTTGTCAGTATTCCTCCGTAAGCTCTCCTGTCAGTAGGTGACATAGAAGCTTGCCATCATCATCTACGGAGCTCCCTTCTACATGACTGACGCTATGCCCAGCTCGTCTTTACAACAGAGCTCGCCGTCACCCATCACGAGCTCGCTTATCTACGGATTCACGCTAGGATCATGTGGTCTCCAAGCACAGACCTTCTCGTGGCCCACCATGGAGCCAAGCTGTCCCCCACCACAGAACGTGAGGACGCAGGGTATAAGAAGGATTTCTACTCATCTACAGCACACTTTAGGGCACGTGGGTTGGTTACAGTGGGTAGGTACGCATTTATTGGGGAGAGTATGAGCGTGCTACCTACGTAACGCGTAGTAAGGAGGGCAGTTGCGCCCCTGCGCTAGACGACAGAAGCAAACTGGCCTGTAGTAGCTGCCCATACTCATGCCACAGTGGTGTTGATTTTTATTTAAAAACGTCCACCTTACAACATCAATCCACGTACGCCGCGATGCCTCCTCGAACCAAAGAACCTCACAACAAGCGTGCTAAGGGCGTGGAGCACGACGCTGACGCCGCCGCCCACCCTGCCGACCCGGCGCGGCATGCTGTGTCCCACCCGCATCCCCACCACGCAGACTGGGACCCGGCCACTCACGAAGAACGCGATATCGCGTGTGGTAATTGTCTGAGCCAGATAATTCGTGTACGTTAAGCACACTGAGCGCCATGCATAGTGTCGGCTAACCGAGTGGTTTGAAGTCTGCCGACAACTTCTGCGCGAACAAAACGAACGCAATCAGTGTCAAATGCAATAAGTGCGTTCAATCTCACAAGGTAACTAAAGGACGCGGCTGCGTTCCGGTAGCGTCCAGCACTAGTCCGAGCTCGAAACACTGCTGACAGCAGCATATAGCTTAACATTGATGGATATCAGTTGTCACGGCGAAGAAGGACAGAGTGTAGGGACAGGCCGGCTACAGTATATTTTTCTATGTACTAGAAACAAAGGCTTAAGGAGAGAAGGAGGAAAGCTACGGAGGTGGCCGCAGGACCACCGGCTATATACACACAAAAACATACAGGCTTCTCTCCGTTTGTCTGGCCGTCCCGTCCTCCTGTCTGACCCGT
>JAJFDK010000273.1:0-10943 GCA_028637775.1 Xylariaceae sp. X167
TCCCCGGCCGATATACGGACATTTCCTTCTCGTTATCTGCATGTACTGCTTAAAGCATTGAGCCACATGCCAATAAATACATATCTTTAAAAGGGGAACGGCATGACATCGTCATCCTCATCGTCCTACTTGCAAGGAACGGACAACTTTTGGCATGACCTCTGAAATCAAAATAAACCGGAAAAGGGGTTAGATTAGGTAATTTAGAAGAGTCAAATATATATTGAATGTCGAATCACAGCAGCATAATGCGCGATAAGTTTCGATGCTCTGTGTGTCTACTGCTCCCATATAATACCAAGTTGCCGGCTCATCCGCTCAGTAGACGTCCCAATGATTAACGAAGCATACAGATCCGCAGATACCGGACAAACACACTTCATATAAACCGACTCATATATTTCATGTTCTCATAAGCAGAAGCAAAAACGCACAACCGCAGACATCCATCGACCATGTACCCAAATCTAACCCGAGACCGTGTATACTCTTCAAGATGATCCTCCAGCAACCATCAACTTAGAAAGCCCCTATTTCTCCCCCTGAGCAACAAGCTTGCCGACAACAAGGTACTTGCCCAGGAATCTCTCCTCCCAATTCTGCAAGCTCTCCATCTCCTCATCGCCAAGTCCCTCCAGCGTATCCAGCGGCCCATCCAAGTCCTTGGTCAGCATATCCTCGTCGAAGCTGTGGCACGCCAGTCCGCGACTCGCGTCGCGACCGGCGAAGTTCTCGTACGGACCCCCCGGACCGTAGAAGTTGCGGCCGCTCGTGACGTCGAAGACGCGCCCGCGCACGGCCATGTAGACGGGCATGTTGTTTGTGCCGTTGTAAGGCAGGAGCGTGCGCGGGGTGAAGGTGCGGAAGACGACGGCGGGCGGCTCGCGCGGGAGGGTGGAGGGGGAGGAGGGCTTGTAGAGGAGGTAGGTGGTGTAGAGGGTGATGGCCGCGAGGATGAGGTTGAGCGGCGTTGCGAGCCCGGTGCTGTGGGATGTTTGTTAGTCGGGGATTCTCTATATTCATGGAGGGGTATCTCGGGGTTCAACGGACGTGAGATCTGCTGCTTCCATGGCGAAGACTTGGTTGAGTTTGTGTCTTTTGATGTCTGTCTATGTCTGGATGCTCAATTGGTCTATGGATGAGGTGAGACTGGCGATTCAGCGAGAATCGGGAAAAAGAAAGATCTTCCTCCAGATGATCCGCGAGAACTGCGTGGAACGTCACAGCAGTCCCGATGCCCGAGGTACATCGTCATGCGTACCCAGTGTTTGGATGTATGGTGCTGTACTGTCTTCTATAGGCCGCATTAGCGGGAATGGCGCTTCCGTCTTTTGCTGCATGCGCTCTTCTTCTAGCAGTGACAGCCAGATGGAGGCACGCGATGTCGTCGTACATCTCACAATCACAGCTCCCGATTCTCGTGTCGATCAGAGAAACGTATCTGTACTTTACTGGCATGACTGACATTACTGGAGAATAAGTCTTCTCTCGGTTGTGTTTCGCAATTAGTCTGGCGCATTGGAGAATGATTCTATTAAGTCTGCTCCCCTCCCACTCTCATGACTCTCATCCATCATCTCGAATCTAACCGGTGACAGGTTTCCCGTCAACTTCTTATTCACTACTTGAGCATCATTCGCGCGACTCACTTGGTCGTACTCACATGCGCGCGCAAATACTTTCATATCAAAGTAGACTATCTGCCCTAGATCCATACTTTTTATAGAGTCATCGTCACACTCATCGATAGCTCTCATCGCTACCTTACCTCAAGCAATGCGCTGAACAAAATATATCCAAAATTCAGAAATATCACCCAGCAAAATGTTGCTGAGGCGCTTCAACCGCGCAGCACGCCGGCTGCCATTCTCACTCCTACTCCTCATCGCGGCGCCATTCATCCTCGAGGTCCTGGTGCACATACGGCAATTCCAAATCGAGCGTCCCGTGGCCGAACTCGACGCGCCCTTCTTCACATCCTGTCAAGAGCCCGACGTAAGCGCCCCGCGCGAAAACGCCGTCTTCGTCATGCTGGCGCGGAACTATGAGCGCAAACAGGCGAAGAAGTCTGTGGAGTCCGTTCAGAAACATTTTAACCAGTGGTTCGAATACCCTATTATGTTTCTGAACGATGAACCCTGGGATGAACGGTTCGTTAGAGAGTTGAATGAGACGGCGGGTGGCAAGGGGATTTTTGAGGTTATTCCGAAGGAGCAGTGGACGTTTCCGGACTGGATGGATCGCGATGCTGCCAGGCAGACTATCAAGGAGCAGGCTTTGTCTGGCGTGCCGTATGGTGGGCGGGAAGGGTATCATCATATGTGTCGGTTCTACTCTGGGTGAGTTTGAGGCAGCGCGCGATCGCTCGGAGGGGTTGACTAACCGCCTACCAGAAACTTTTACCAGCTTGACGTCCTCAAGCCCTATAGATGGTACTGGAGAATAGAACCAGACGTCCAGTACACATGCGCCATCACATACGACCCCTTCGTGCAAATGGCCAAGCATAAGAAAGTCTATGGCTACACCATCGCACTCTGGGAAGTCGGCAAATCGTGCCCGGGTCTCTTCCGCACCACGGCAGACTGGAAGCAGGAAATGGGTATACCCACGAGCGGGCTATGGACGGCCATGATGGAAGCGTCGTGGATGCCGTTCCCGTTCCGTCGTCTCCTTAGTTGGCTGCCGCATCGTGATGCGTTTGGCGATGCGTGGAGTCTGTGCCATTATTGGAGTAATTTTGAGATTGCGGATTTGGACTTTTTCCGGTCGAAGGCGTATCAGGAGTATTTTAACTATTTGGATAGGAAAGGGGGGTTTTATGATGAGCGGGTATGTGTGTTCTTGATCGATTCTCTTTGCGCGACCGGTTTTTGTGTTCTTCACAGCTCGTGTCGATGGTGCTAACAACTTCCAGTGGGGTGACGCCCCCGTCCACTCCCTCGCCGTCGCCATGCTAGCCGATCCAGCACAGGTCCACCACTTCGAGGACATCGGCTACAAGCATTCCGACTTCTACCAATGTCCGGCCAACGCGCCGGACGGTCAACTTCTGGATTCACCAGCATTCGACACGCATAAGGAGTGGACGCGCGAAGTCGAAGGCGGGATCGGATGTCGATGCGAGTGCACGGGGAAGAAGAGGACGAATTACCATACGTATTGTCTGGATCGGTTGAAGAAGCCGACTACGCCCCAGAGAGGCTGGTTCTCTTAGGGGGTATGGATGTTATGGATTTAAAAGGGGCTGAGTAGAAGAGAGATACGCAAGCTGCTGTTGTGTCAGTTTGACGTCAATGCGCCGTCGTAGTTGTTAGCTACGGCTAATAATAAACTTGGCTCCACGATGGAGCAGATGGACGGGTCGGACCTTTATTTTAGATCGCGGAGGGTCTAATGGGGTTCTTGCTTGAGGGTCTAGAGCATTGTACATTATTGTTTGGAGATATAAATACTTGCATTCGAAAGAGGAATACCTTCAGAGCAGGTGTTTAGCGGTAATGGATATGACCATTTCCATCCCCTGGTCTGAATGCGACATGAACCAACAACAACAACAGCTACGCTTGCATTCAGGATAATAGTCTCTACGACCTTGGAGTAAATATGGAGAAACCCTGCTGGGTAATAATATCAATAATGGCATTCATCATCCATACTCGCAGGCTGTCTACCTACCTACCCCAAACACCATCATCATCAAAAACACACCAATTCAGTTCGTAATGGTATCATGCGAGTCTATACTAAAACGCCCTCTCTCATATCCATTATTAATTCCAACTCGAATAATACTCCTCCTCCTCACTAGTAACCGACGACGATCCCACCGCAAGCCGCAGACGCAGACCATCCTACTCCTCGTCCTCGTACTTGCCCTGGTAATCGCCCAGCAGGACATCGCTGATGCCCAACCCCACGGGTAATGTGTTCGCATTCCGTATCCATTCCGTCTCCACGCGGAAGAATATCCATATCCATCTTCGTAGGACCTCGAGGAGTTCCAGCACGAAGATTGCGCCCTCCCAGTCTGCGACGTGGTCCAGTCGCGCGCTGAGCTTGAGACTCCATGTGCAGCGGAGTACCAGGTCGAGACAGATCACGGCGTAGTAGAGCGCCGGCGGGCCGAGACGGAGAGTCCGTCGCAGACCGAATGGATGCTCGGGATTATTCCGTGCGCGCGCCCCATCGAAGAGGGTCAGGTCCCAATCCTTCGCTACGTCCCAGTAGAAACTGTACAGGCTGTTTACAGTACAGGCAAGGACCCAGAGGCGGAAGACGGTGGGCGAGTTGGGCGCCCAATTGCGCTGCAGCGCGGCGAGCAGGATCACGGGGAATGCGGTCGAGTACTTGAGTGCGTTGGCGAGGTGTTGGCCGCCCCAGCCTGTCGACTGGCTCCTGGGACCCCGACGTACGCGGTTGTATTCGATTAGGCATTGGCGCAGACGGATGAGCGAGGGGATGGCGAGGATCACGGGGATGATGATGGCGCCGCCGCAGCCGCGGTCTGGACGGGCGGTTGCGGAGCCGTCGGTGCGGAAGAACATGCAGAGGGCGACGAAGAGGTCGCCGAAGACTTTGGCGTAGCTGGTGAGGACATCGGCTAGGAGGATGTCGCCGAATTTGCCGTCTCGGGATTCTGCGATTCCGCCGAGGGCGATCCGGCGCAACATTGACCGGAGACGTGCGCGTCCTGCATGGGGGAGTGCGGCTTTACGGGGGAGAGGGATCGCTAGGAGGGCGATGAGGACGGCGAGGTAGGTGAGTGGTAGCCAGTCCCATGCGACTACGAGGTCGGGGTCGCGGCGGGTGAAGAGCCAGAAGACGAGGAGGGAGAAGCTGAATATGGCGGAGAGAACGATGGCTAGTCGGTATGCGGAGACATGATGCGGTGGGTGATGCGCCGACGAGCGGTTCGGGTAACGGATCAACGAGGGGACATCGATCTTGAGCTTCGTGAGGTAGTGCAAGTTGACTCCCCAACCCCAGACAGCTGCGATTAAGGAACCGTTAGATGGTGATCACTACTGGCGGCGTCTATGCGCGAAATACCTAGAACTATTATAAGAGCCACGCGATATGGCAGTGGCAGAGTAAGACTGAGAGAGTCGAGCTTCGGCTCGACTGCGGGATCACCGTCCATGAGTGACCATAATGCTCATGGAGCCTGCCGTGAAGCCTCGTCTACAAGTATTTTGAGCGAGTGACAAGTCGTGAATGCGACGATTTAACAGATTTCGCAGTTGAGAAAGAATGAAAGTTGCGCCAGCGATGAGACTAAGAATTAAAGGCAGATCGACTGCTCGAGAAGTTCCACCGCCAGATAAATAATCTCGGGTCTAGAATCCGCAATTCTCAAACACCAGTCGAACTTTCTCATTTCCTACTTGCCAGTTTTATTTTGAGAGATCGACGTCACAGTACATAATCTACGCCCCTGCAGATTCCGAGTCACGCTAACGCCTGGCACTAAACCCGCCGTGGCTCCAGGGAGGTTCAGCCAGTTCAGGCACAGCTGCTAGCTGACTCCTACTACCGTGCAGATCTTGGCTGCTACTGTGATGAGCGGTGCTTCGGGAACTGGCCGGGCCGTCAACCGGCTGCCCTGTGAATTCAATATTGCATCCTTGCGCCGAGGTCCAAACGGGGAGCGAACTTTCATCCGATCATCAACCATGAACAGACCCTGAAGACAGGAGCATCAACGTCAAGCCTCGGAGCAATTACCGTTAATCTAGAACACGATCCCGACGTTGCATCCTCCGACATATACCCCTTCGAGTTAGACCCTCTGGGACCCTGAGAGGCCCGACCAACGCCATCCGGGAACCGTCTATCCGTAATATTTAATCCCATAATCCATCATCACAAGACAACCATGGCCTCACCGTCGCCATCCCCCTCCGCCCAGCTCGCCACCTCCCCCTATCCCTACGCCTTCGCACCTGACATCATCCGCGCCCACCAAAAAGATGCCTACTTCCAGGGCCTCATCTCCAACCAGCTCACAGACCTACACCGCCGTCTCCTAGGAGCCCGCTCCGCCCACGCCTGGTCCAACGAATCCCGCACCATCGCCGACCTCATCTACCTCTCCCTCACCACCCTCCTCGGCAACCGCACCCTCGGCGAGGAATACTGCGGCCTCGTCCAAGTCGAAGCCTCCTCCTCCCCGCACGGCCGCCGTCTGCCCTCCATCCAACGCCGCGCCGCCTACATCGCCGGCAGCATCCTGCTCCCCTACGGCATCACCAAGATCCTGCCCTCCATACGCGCGCGCATCCGCGCCTATCTCGAGCGGAACCTCTCACACGCCGAGTCCGCCGCGCGGGCCTCCGCCTCGCCAAGCCCGGACGGCCGTCCCAGCCCCCTGAAAAAGAAATCCGCCTCGCCCACCGCGACATGGACATACAAGATCCAAAAATACCTCCTGGCAAACCTCTCCATGATCACCTCCCCGGCCCCCATCCACGCCGTCGGCCTCGCCCTCTTCTACTTCAGCGGCTCCTACTACGAGCTCGCGAAACGCCTCACGGGCCTCCGGTATATCTTCACCTCGCGCTCGCAGGCGGGGGATCCGGCCACGGGCGAACCGTCTGCTGATCGCGCCGGATATGAACTTCTCGGTGTCTTACTTGTTGTGCAGATGAGTGTCCAGGCATACATGCATCTGCGCTCGAGTCTCGCCGCTTTATCCCCTGCGGAGGAAGACGGACCACACGTGCACGTCTCACTCGACGAGCACGCGTACAGCGCGAACAACTCCATGTTGCTTACGCAAATGGGGACACCAGGTGCGAGCGCAGGTCAACTGATGCGCGTCGACATCGCGACCGTCACGCACACTCCCCCACCCCTCGCCAATAGTAGTGGGGAGGACGGCGTGCGGTATTCGCTTGTCGACGACGAGAGTATGAAGTGGATCAAGGGGTCGCAGCAGAGGAAATGCACGTTGTGTTTGGAGGAGTTGAAGGATCCGGCCGCGACGCAGTGTGGACATGTCTTTTGCTGGTCGTGTATTTGCGATTGGGTCCGTGAGAAACCGGAGTGTCCGCTTTGTCGTAGGGGCGCGCTGGTGCAGCATATTTTGCCTTTGCAGGCGTTTTAGGGGTGGTTGTGAGGTTGTTAATTTGGATTCTACCTAGAGTTGGTGCTCGTTTATATATACCATTTTGTCTTGTGGAGATGGGGTTTGTTTGTTGTAATTGTTTAGCTTAGCGAATTGATTGAGATCGAAATCAGGATTCAGGGGCGTGAGATGTATTCCGTTTTGACCTATTGACCTATCCAGTCTCATGAGGCGAGCAGCATACGAATACTACTTGAGTGAGAGTGACATGTGAAAGTGTATTACAGATACAGCCACTCAATACAGACGGACCCCTATTCTTCCACAGAAGAAAAGAATGGTCGATACCGACGAAGCAGAACCTCATTAGTCCCAGCTCCGTACTGTCTTCATGCCATCTGCTCTCAGTCGAAAGGGGATGTGATATCGTCCAGCATATTCCAGCTAAACGTATCATATCAATCATACATCCATTCGGATTTCCCCAACATCCTCCGAAAAGGAACATCCCCAAACGCCACGCCCTCTAGACCCCCCATCATACAATCTACGCCGTCTCCTCCTCAAGCGCAAACAGCACAATCTCCCCCCTCTCATTCTTCCGCATACGCAACGACCGCCACAACTCCTTCTCCTCCATCCCCTTACTCAGACTCTTCCCCGTCGACGTGCGCTCGCGATGGAACCGCTTCAGCGCCTTCCGTACGCTACAGCCACGATCGCTCTCGGGGCCCTTATCGCAAAGACTGAGGAAGAGGTCCGAGCGCGGCTTATACACCACGAGCGCACCGCTCTCATCCCCCTTTTCTTTCTCCTCGCCGGCTTTGCCGCGGAACTCGATCATCTTGGGCGATTTCTTCTCGTCGGAGGTCTTGCGCTTCTTTTCCTTCCGCTCGGACGCGTCCTTGCGCTTCTTCGAGACCTTGGCCTTCGAGGCGGCGGCGGCGCCGCCCGACATGAAGTTCATGAAGCCGCTGCCGAGACTATCGCGGCTGGCCTTGGGCGACTTCGTCGAGTGCTTCTTCTTCCGGGTCGTCGGGGTCGTGGGCGATCCTTCGCGGGCGGCGTCGCCGGAGTAATCGGGTGAAGGGGGGAATTGCGAGGGCGGGATCATGCGGTTGAGGCCCTCTGTAAGTCCGGAGTGGAGGACGGGGGGCGCATCCGTCATGACTTCGTCGCCATCGGCAGCAGCGGCAGCAGGGCTGGCCTCGGTGTTTGCACGCTTCCGCTTCTTGTCCTTCTTCTCTGAATCCTTGGACTTCTTCTCCGAGTCCTTGGACTTCTTCTTGTGCGCCTTGGGTGCTGGGGTCTCACACACTTTGTCGTCGACGTCGTTGCTGGCTCCCTTGCTGGATTTAGGGGTCTGGCCTAACGGTAGGTTCACCTTTGAGGCAGGGGTGGATTCGCATAAGTAGTCGAACACGTTGACGTTCTTCTCCTCAGCGACAGCTGGGGGCGGCATGGGAACCTCGGGCGGCGTGTTATACACGGATTTGCCGCCTTGGACCTCGGAATCCCGGTTGTTTCCGTACTCCTCCGTGGCATCCTTGACGTAGGCCCGATGCGCCATGGTTTCCTGGCTGGCCTTGGGTTCCTGATTCGCCTTGGCCTGTTGTCCTTGGTTGCCTTTTTTGGTCTTGGGTTTGTACAGCGCGCCTTGGTACTTTTGCTCTTCCGTCATGCAGCTCTAACCAGGAAGTTTCAGCAACGAGGGAATGAGCCGAAAAGGGGTTTTTATGAAGTGAAGCGACCTACCGTGTGCGAACGATACTCAAAGCCGGGAAAGTAGACCATACAATCTATGCAGGTGAATGTTGCACCACGACAACGGCTCCTGTGGGGGTCGAGCTTCTTCTTCGTCAAGACATCACCACAGGCCTGCGAATCGAAAAAGATATTAGTCGAATTTAGACAAATGAAGGGTAACCATGATATAAAAATGATTGAAGTTAATAAATGCAATGGAGATGATGAATGTAACAGAGCTCAAGGGGTCGTGTCTGGATGAGTTCGGGGGACGGAGGGGTCAAATAGATCAGACGATCGATAGTGACTCGAGTGCTTCGCTTTATTTACACCTGCGTCACACACCACAAGGGTGGCGGCCTTGTAGGGCCAATGCAGGGCTGACGACCAGGGGTAGTCAATGCCTACTTGTGTAGTAAAGTAGCAGCCACAATATCTCCAGCGCACGAGGATTGGACAGACACGGGGGCGAAGATGAGATATCAATGTCCAAGGGTGGTGAATGAAGACCGATCTATAAAGAGAGGGATCAACTGGACGAGAGAGGGATGGTGGTGTGTCACAGGGCAGGCTTGGGAAGGGAGGGGGGGACTCAGGCTTGCGCTGTGTGAGGTGATTCTTGTGATCAGAGGGAGAGAATCGGAGGACAAGACAGACACACAACAGCAGTCGCATAACGGATGGCGTTGGGTGTAGACAGAAACATGAGACGAAGTCATATCAGACTTGCTTGGAGTTGGATATAACATCCAAGTTTACGTACCTCGCAGGAAAAGGAAACCATCTTGCCGTCGAGAGTGTTGAACCAACGCAGTAACGGGAATCTCTAATCAATAAGTCTGTCTTATTAGGCGAAAAGATCTTTTGATCGCGTCGTTTCCGAATGTCCACTGGCTTCAAGCAAGGAGACAATAAATGCGATGGCGATGCCCTTGTTTGCAGAGACGGTCGAGTAGACAGAGGACAGCAGATAGTAGTCTAGCGCAAGGGCCGGCGCTGAAGATTCAGAATGCCACCAGACTGTAGCCGACACGGCCAGATAAGCGCAAGGAGCGAATGCGCAGCGAATGCCAAGCGTGTTGTGTAGGTAATATGGCGTTTTCGCGTCAGGCAGTGGGCTGAGTCGCAAAGACGCCTCGGGAATGGAGGAGTCCAAGATGGCGGGCTCCAAGAGTGTGGGGTTGTTTTGTTATTGTACGTCTATTGAAACGTACTACAACCGCCAGGAAGCACTCGGGCTGCATGGATGATTGCGATGTGAGCACAGGATGTCACCATGGTCGCGAAGGAGACTCATTGGGGGTGTCATCGACATACCAGAATAGTACGGACACCAATAACAACACCGAGACAGTACTCGATACGAGGCGTGATAATCCGTACAAGGCACTGCGATGCGGTCGAAAATACCCGTATCTTCGTATGAGATCAACTCGTGAAGAATGTCGCGTGAATGAGATTGTTAAATCAAGACTGGACAAGGCAAATTTTTATTTTCAATAGGTCGGTTTTATGGCCTCTTTTTCAACTTTTATCGTCGATCAGAGGAAGTACCGTATCCATTGATGTTGCAGGTGCTGACGGGTGTGGGCACTTGCAACGGCCGGCAGCAGGTGCATGTACTTTTGGCTGCTGTCGACTCCGTGGATCGTGCATACAGTCGGCGGCATGCCAGACTTCACTCTACCAAGGTCAGTCACCCGACAGCACACATACGCAGCACAGCACCGTTATGTCGTGTGATTCCATGTGTATGGGCGACTGAGAATGCACGATCATTGGCCACTCAGACACCGTATCTTATATCAAGACGCCCATCGCGAATTCATGGTATCAACGGCAGGTCATCGGCTGTCTCAATCAACAGTGGACATCCAGTGCTATAAACGGTCAGTTAGGAGTGTGTGTAGTTGAACACCGCGCATGATCTCCTATTATGATGGAATATCATCAACTGACTCTCTATCTTCTGATATTTTCATACGGACGAATGCGACTGTCTTGTAGTAGGGTGTAGGTAGGTAAGTGTGTTCGTCCAATCCCGGTCAGTGTGTACGAAAGTCCGATTAAAAAATAGTGCGTGCACCGTAATATGCATATTTTACCGACTTACGGCTTAGGTGCAATG
>JAJFDK010000274.1:0-10846 GCA_028637775.1 Xylariaceae sp. X167
TTTAGCTAGTTTATTCTATCCAGAATATACCATAAGGTTGATGCTTGTATCACTCTCTGGTGTTCTTCTCCATCACATGACGTCGTGATCGCGGCTGATGGTTGTCAAAAGTGGCACCAAGAAGAGCGTCGTAAACGGCGGAGTTGCAGTTGTTCATGAAAATCGGTGTCGGGAATGGTGTCGGATATGACGGCGGAGGTGCGGCGTTGCGGAGGGTATCGGGAACGACAGTGTGGAAAGTGGTGCTGCGGTTGTTTGTGGGAAGCGGCATGGTTGCGATTGTTTGTGGGAAGCAGCATCGCGGAAAGTGGCATCGACGTTATTCGTGGGAAGCAGCGTCGCGGAAGGTATCGAGGATAAGGGCGTGCAAAGTGGTGTCGCGGTTGTTCGTGGGAAGCAGCGTTGCGGAAGATATCGAGGATAACGGCGTAGTTGTAGGGGTTTGTAGAAAGTGGTCGCAGCAAACACTTATCGGAAAAGTGATTGCAGACATCGTTTTTAGGACGGTTTGTGGAAAAGGGTCACGATGGCGATCTCTTTGAAATGTGAAATATAAAATGAAGGAATAAATTAACGTCTACCTAGGGCCACCAGCTGGCGGACCCTTCCATGGCGTATGGTATTGCAATTTTAATTCTACCCGACGACTATCTGTATTTCGCTCCACGTGCTGTCCCAATGAAACAGTAGCCAGAATCGGTTAGAATTCGAGGTTATACCCCGTTCGTACTAGTTTCACATTGGTCAAAGATTCGTCATATCCGAAAAATCAGGGCGTGTCTGAGCTGCCGTCACCTGAACTGTTGTCATGCAGGCTGGTGTCACGCATGCTGCTGTCACGCAAGCTACCGTTGCCTCTGCTGCTGTAGTTCAGGAGGCTGATATTCCACAGGCTACGGTCGCCTGAACTGCTGTTGTCTAGTCTGATGTCGCGCAGGCTACCATCACCTGGGTCGCTGCTATTGGGTCGGCTACTGTCGCCTCAGCTGATAGTGATGTTGCTCTCAGTGCTGCTGTTGGCATGAGAGCTGATGTCGCCATCGCATGTGCTGTTGCTGCTCTCGACGGTGCTGTCACCATTGCCTGATCCATTACCAGCCTCTGCGCTGCTGTCCTCGACACTGCTGCCCTTGACACCATTGTTGTGGTCGCCCATACTGACATCGTTCAGGTTGTTGTCCTCGGCGCTATTAACTGTATCGTTTGTGCTGTTGCTATTCCTATTTCTGCTGCCTCTATCTCTGCTGTCCCTATCAACCGCACAGCTTTCAGCATCGACTGCGTCGTCATTCTCAATATTGCTGTCCCTATCACATGTACCACTGCCGCTCTCCACGTTCTTGTCGTCACTTGTCTCTGTATGTTTTGGTGAGGAATCCTGTACAGAACATCACAAAGTGTGATCCTAAAATTTGCAGTTGGCACAATTACCTCTAAAGTGTCCTGGGAGACGAATAAAGAATAGAAAAGATTTTGAATATCCAGTGAGATTTCTTGATGCTTTGGGGATGCAAGCACTGCATGATGGTTGACATTATGTTCCCCCTCTTGCAATCAATAAAGCATTCATGTATGATGGCCTATGAGATTGGATCTGCTGTATAGTTAAAGTTCCTCTGCTTATCACCACCTCTTGTCCATGAACCTGCAATGCAGAATACTGTAGTTTATTGTCATAATATAGTTTTCTGTTCGTAGGACAGTATTACGCTCATTCGGCGGTACGTGCGACCCACAATAGAAAGTGTTTCGATTGGACGCCGATTACTAGCCCCAGTAATTATAGCTACCGGGTAGGTGCTATACTACTACCGGGTAGGTCGGGTGCTGTTTGGACTGCTACCGGGTAGGTGCTGCTTATATTGCTACCGAGTAAGTCGGGTGCTGTTTGGACTGCTACTGGGTAGGTGATTCACTACGTGCCCATGGTTTAGGTGCGGGTGGGTGCGCGAGCGGTCATTTTGGTGGTTAGGTTATGTGTGTGGGAGCGGTCGTTTTAGTGATTTAGGTGTGCGCGGGCGGTCATTTTAGTGGTTTATGTGAGATGGTGTGGGTGCGCGAGCGGTCAGTTTAGGCCCTGTTTGGTAGCCGGGTGCAGCAGCTGGATGCAACTGGTAAAAGCGGGTCGTTGTACCAAATTTATCGCGCTAGGTCGAATATAGAGTAGTCGGACCACCAAAAAAACGGCGCGCACGCTACGGAAACCTCCTAAACTGGAAACGGTAAAGGGCGGAAGGGTACATTGAGGAAAACGGAGCTAGCAGCATTCACAGATGTATTCCAGGTCAATTCTGGCAGATTACCCACATAAACAGCGCACTTTGCCTATTTAGGACGTAAAAATGGGGCGTTTTGCCGCATGCAGCCAGTTTTATCCGTCAAACAAAGAGGTGTATGAATGCGTATGACGGATGCGGATGGCGAATGTGGATAGATTGATGAATATGTAGGAGAAAATTAAATTAAAAAATATATAAAAATTAAGCTTATATAAAATATGATTAAAAAATTTAAAAAAATTTGAACCTTTATCGTTTTTGATAAATCCTGAAAAATGATGAACAATTGTCAAAAAATATATATAATTAGGATAAATAATCAAAAAATATGTAATTATACATATTTTTATCACGGTTGACATAATGTTTTTATATAATTACATAAATATGATATTACATAACATTGTGAGTATATTAGGAGTTAATAGAAATCGCACAATGTGATGTAAGTAAAGACTCGTCTGTGTTGTAAGACTATCGCCTCAGAAGATAAGGAGAATCTATATTGTAGTTCGACAGTGGCTGAACTGCTTTTATGATCATATACTAGTTGGTGTCTAGTGAGCACTACCGTTTTCTAGTCGACGTAGATGAGAATGACGCCTTGTCACCGTTCGTCTAGCCTTAGACCCTTTCAGATTATGACAGTGCCAGTCGTAGTGCACATAGCGACCAGTTGTCGCAGGCATACTACTGTGATTGCCTAATTGGTTGTCAGACGCTGATGACGAATTTTCATATCGTTGTATTTTAGCTCAATTCGATCAGCATCTGTGAGCCTCTTCTATATGCTCTGTTACATATTGGATAAGATGATTATAATATATATCAGATGAACCAGTGACTACATCGTGACTTTTCTTTTCTCTTTGCAAATTTTGTATTTTAATGAGTAGAAATATATATGCGGCTAGGTAGTTTTTGAATTCTATTATTTTTTATTACATTGATATCGGTGTAGTTCAAGCTCAGTTGAGTAGTCTTCTTTTCTGGCTCTGTATTTTAAAACACTTAAGTCATGAAAATATAGACCAAGTTCCACCAATGGTCTACACTCGATGTTCACTTATACTAAACTAATCTTGAGTAATATATATATTTTAATGTGAATATATTTACTATCTTGATTTCTTGTTTGGCCTAATGGTTAGTTTGCTTTTTTGAACTTTTCTCAACTTGTTCGATTCCTATTCTTATCATTTCATTCAATATTGTTGTGTGGCTTTGCTCATTTTCATTCACTAAGTTAGCCACAATGGCTGAATCTGGTGAGGCTCCGCCTCCTCCAGATTTGGATCGATCTGGACCATCAAACCCTTCCATGACTACTCAATCACACAACCCTCGCCATGAACCTGAGGTCTCATCAAATCTCAGTGCCATACTTCGAGAATATCCCTTGCATGGGTATATACGAGACCCTACTTTAATCAGGTGGGCAGATCGGCTTCCACAATCAATGGTGGCTAAAAACTATAGCTGGTCCAATGAAGCAGCCACGTTCTTCATTCTCACATTGTGTGAAGCCAAATCTGCGGGTCTCATCACACCTGGTCGAATGGATGCTAGCAGGGGTCAAGGCCGGGCCCAAATCTGGAACTTCATCCGCAAGCGCTTTGCCGAATCGGGACTGTACGCATTGCTTCCAGGACTGACAAATGCAGTCTGTGATGCAAAGTACAAATCCGAGATGGAGAACGTTTTCAAGCCATATAAATGGCTCATGGAACCCGATTATTCTGGTGTGCCCAAACCGGAACTTGATCCACAAACAGGCCATTTCTCAGGCACTGAAGAATTCTGGAGACGGCACCTCTCCATGAATACCAACACCAGAGATAAATGGTTGCAAACACGTGGAATGCCCATGTGGGCTCAATATGAAGAAGCATTCGGTGAAGACATCGCGACGGGCGACATTGCAATGGCTGTTCGAAATGAGCAACAGCAGCTAGCATCGAGTTGGGCCCGACCTAATGCAGATCTAGAGCTATCAGTAGGCCCGCAGCTTAATCCGATCCAGGCTCGATCTCAGACGTTGCAAATTGATCCACCAACTAATGCAAATGTCACTACTTCCACCGTTGCTACAAACTTTGAACCTGCCCCACATCGGCCACCAAGAAGAAGACTCTCGCAGCCATCCGGTGGAGCTTCTAATCAAGCTTCCACACCGGGTACCCCAGGAAATGAACCAGAATCCAGCACCAGTCGCGCACCAAAGAGAGCTCGAGATAACCCATCCATGTCAACATCCACTACTGATTTCAGTGAGGTAGTAAGACAACATACGGAGAGGATGCAGTAAATGGTGAACGAGTTTACTGCAACAATCACATCAGCAATGAATCGTCTTTCAAGAGCGTTTGCAGAGGTACAAAAACTACAACTAGGCCGAGAAGTTGAGTCAGCGGTTTTGAAAGCATTGGGAATTGACATCATCGTGGGTGTTGTCATGGAAATGATTGAGAAGAATGAATGGGACAGGCTGCGTGAGTGGTGTTTAGAGCAGATTTGAGGTTCTCAACATAAAATGACACAAACGATGGTCACACGGAGTTTGGGGAGTTCACAGATAGTCCAATAGT
Source organism: Xylariaceae sp. X167 (assembly GCA_028637775.1). Lineage (NCBI taxonomy): Eukaryota > Fungi > Ascomycota > Sordariomycetes > Xylariales > Xylariaceae > Xylariaceae sp. X167. The sequence continues at coordinate 4,868 of JAJFDK010000274.1, forward strand.
CACCATTCAAGATAATACCCGGGAAAAAACAAGTAAAAAAAAAAAAAAAAAAAAAAAAAAAAACTAGATATAATTACGCACATGAATATACGAAAATCTAGTTTTTTTTTAAACAAAAGACAAGAATAGTAAAATGTCTACATCCGTTTTCATTCTCTCAATGGCAGTGTGTGTTTCTGATTGTTAATGGTTAGGAGTTGGTTGGCACGAGGTGATGTGAGTAAACGCTCGGTTATATTATAAGACTATCGCTTAAGAAAAGGGAGAGAATCTACATGGCAGCCTGGCCACAGCCCAACTGCTTTTGTGGTCGACGGTCCCCTGCCGTCTGGTGTGCGCTACCGTTGTCTGGCTGATCTAACGGAGTAACGTGTTCAGTCGCTGTCTAACTATTAATGGGTCTGCTTAGTCTCATAGTCGCTGAGCATAGGGCGCCTGTCGCCTGGCTGCCGCAGGCGCCGTGTGCTCGCCTCCTTCACGGGTAGCTTCACGATCGTGAGGGAGAATACTTGGTGTTGCCCAGAGCCGGCCCTCACGGCGCGCACACCAGTCGCCAGGAGGCTGGCGACCACAAAAGCAGTCCGGCTGTGGCCGCACTGCCATATAGATTCTCTTCCTTTCCCTAAGCGATAGTCTTACAATAGAACTGCGTCTTTGCTCGCATCACCTCGTGCCAACCAACCCCTCACCCCTAACATCACCCTACGTCAATCTCTGGAAGCATTGTATCTGCGCCGTCAAGACGCCAGCTCGCTGTGTTCATTGTGCGCATGACCGTCGTACCTGTCAACCCGTGGGTGTAGCCAGTCTTGTCACACAATCTAGCTGCTCGTCTTGTAGCTTCCGGCGTACGTGATGGGTGCCGTTTAGGCTGTCTCCCTGTTTTCCTGTCTCGCAGAGTATGTCAGTAGTCGCCTCCATTATCTTTGGCAAGAAGCTGGTCAGGACATGGATGCCATCGATCGCAGCTATCTTCAATGTGTTGGTCGCAGCAAGCATCTCCTCACCGATGGCGAGATATATTACTTAACATACAATCATATAATAGAATTTAATACAATCAACTTTTTATATACATGCCCAAAAACCTGACATTTGTTATATTTGTCAGTCATGTATCATGTACTATATCAAAATCAAAACAAATTTTCAGGCTCTACCAGCCATGTATCTTTGGTAGTCTGCCCACATATTGGTAGCAATCTCATCACGCAAGGCATCCATGTTCTCCTTTGTGGACACATTCTTTGGGCCAGGAAAGATGTTGCCATCAGGGGTCATCTGGGATGGTGGAAGATCGAATGTTGTTTCAGCCATCAAACGTTGCTTATACCATTCACCAGATAACCATTCTGGAATGTTGTCTTCGTCAATCCTGTGATCGTCCATCAGAGGCTCATGACGAGTGACAGCAATGAAGTTGTGAAGTCCAATCACAGAATAGATGAACTTCACTTGCTTTTCAATAGAATATTCTGGTGCAGTCGATCTGATAATCTTGAATCTTCGTTTTGCGGCGCCAAAAGCTCGTTCAACCGTAACTCGTAATGAGCTGTGCCGAAGGTTGAAAACTCTTCCTTATTTTGTGGCTTCTGGTTCAAATGCCCGCATTCATGGAGATGGTAGCGGACATTGCGATATGGAACCAGAATACCACCACCTTGGCTGTACCCAGCATCTCCTAACCAGTATTTGCCATCTGGTGCCATGAATCCAATGGATTCGGCATAACCCAGAACCCGCGCATCATGCATAGATTCTGAGAATCCAGCAAATGCAAAAGCTATGGTGCCATTGGGGTTTGCTGCAATGAACGAATTGGTTGCTGGATATCCTTTGCGGCATCTGTATTCTCTTGCGTTCCTGGCAGGAACGAAGGCTGGGATGAGTGTTCCATCAATGGCGCCTAGACAATCTTTGAAGTATGGGAATCGCTTGGAGGATCGTTCAATCTCTGGTGCCACTGTATGACTGTCATTTGGGCGTGTAAATTCGCGGTAAACCAGCATCATGATGTCGAGCATCTCGTCAACCACAGTACTGATGGTTTGTGTGGAGTGTCGCCAAATCAGGCGTGCCTGACGTTGAGTCTCGTTCTGTGCACAAACCCACAGAAAAATCATCACCTTTTGACGGATGCTGAAGAAGCGGCCATCCCCAATGATGGTGTTGTCCATGAGCCAGTTGCACAAGGCCAGATATGTGAGTTTCGTAACTCTGAAAGCGTTCTTCAAATCTGCATCGTCGTACTCATAAAGGAAACGTTTGGTGACACGTTCGCCTTCATAAGGGTCTGTAGGACGTGCCATTGCAGCAATCTCTTGGTGTAGCTGCTCTTCAAGTTGATGTGATCTTGTTGCTGCATTGATGGCCGCATTTTCAGCTTCATTGGCCAACTCGTCAATGAAACGAGTACTTTCCGTCAACAATGCCTCCACAAAGTTGAAGGCACCCAGCAGAATGGCTGCCCGTGGTGGTGGCATGTTAGGATAGCTAGTTTTGAAAAATGAACGTGAAAGTAGAACACTGTTTTTGACTGTGTTTCAAAAAATAATTGTGCATAAATTTTATGTAATTATTTATTACATAAAATTTATGCACAATTATGAAGACCGGATGAAGAGAGAAGAAAGGGAAATTTGGAGGAAGGGGGAGCAGTTGAGTCTTGATATACTTTTTAAACTCAAGTACGGCAATACTTTAATCCTACATGAGCCTCAAATCTAACCATATCTGGTATAGGTAAATTTGATAGCATATATTGCAGCAGTATTATCCAGGAATAGAAATTCGGTTTCCCGGCACGTAGACGAGTACAATAGGTAGGTACGAGGTAGTATGGAATACCTAGGTACGTGCAGTACAACACTCCGTGGTGCGCTAGCCCACAACGGGCCTAGTGCACCCCGCAGAATCGGCTAAGCTGTAAACCGCTTAGGCCGTTCGTCCAGGCGTACCGAAGTAACGATTTTCTGGACCCAGTTTTTCCTATCAAACAGGGCCTTAGTGTTGTAGGTGTGTGTGGGCAGCCGTTTATCTACGACTAAGTTCACTCCGATTATCTCTTGAGAACTTTAATTTCCCGCCCGGGCATAGGTCAATCATCATACGAATATTTCTTCAGAATTAGCGGTAGGGGGGGGGGGGGGGTGTGACGGTTATGCCTAAGATCTAAGCAGTAACCGTCATCACAGAGCTCCTCAGTACTCCTCCATAAGCTCCCCTGTCAGTACGTGACATAGGAGCTTGTCATCATCTACGGAGCTCCCTTTTACAAGACTGAAGCTATGACCAGCTTGCCTCTACAACAGAGCTCGCCGTCACCCACCACGAGCTCGCTTATCCACGAATTCACGCTAAGACCATGTGGTCTTCAAGCACAGACCTTCTCGTCGCCCACCATGAAGCTAAGCCGTCCCCCACCACGGAACGTGAGGACGCAGGGTATAAGAAGGATTCCTACTCATGTAATTTTAGTTTCTTTCTCTCCCCTTCTTCCCTAGTTTAGAGTCTTTGTTCATAGCATCAATACAGGGTGTCAGAACCTGCTATCTGATCGTAACAGTAGCCATTGCATAGACGCAGAGGTTAGAAGAGTAAAGTGATGTAGGATTTGAGATACTGCTCAGAAAGATAGTCTGACGGATACGTGATTCATATCTGCTTATAATGAAGTGATTTGGGGAAACGTGATTCTTTACGTCGCCCGTGCCGCGGTGGCCTGTGGCGCCCCCCATAGCTTATAATAAAAGCATACAACGCCGCCATGACAGTACATAAAAGATGTAGAATATGTGGAAACGAATATATCGACAAAAATCCCCATAAGCATATTCAAATTCACACTAGTGAACAGAATCAAAAATGCGATATATGTAGTATTCAGGTATAACGAAACATTTTTGATCACTACATGCATACACAAAAACACATTGACACTGCCGTACACCATAATGCTTATGGAAACGAGATTCCGAGCACATGCGCTCAGGAATCTCGTTATCACATACTATGAATCAGTTATCTGTGACGACTACTATGAAGAATTTCTAGTCAGCTTTGCCGGCCCTCTAGAACCACTCAAACAAGCATACAAAAATACCATTAAAACTGTTGGTAGCCCATTAAATCTTAAAGTAGACTGTTCTACAGCTTTGTGAGACTGTCTCCATTCAGAATCTTCAATACTCATTCCTGCTCAAGAGTACTGTATAAAGAAATTAAATCGCAGAATATATATGACAGATCTGATGACAAACATTCATAAAGATACTGCTCTTATGTACAACAAGGGAAGCCCTCATAAACCACTCAATGTTTCTCATTGTGAGACGATGCTATATCATTCACATTATTCAAATCTCACATCATGTATCATAGCAAGAAGGGACAGAATGTAGGGACAACCCAGCTGCAGCTTCTCCTCCCTCTTCCTGCCCCCCTCCTCTTCTCTCTCACCTCCTCTCTCCCCCCTTCTCTTTCTCCTCCTCCCTCTCTTCTCTTCTCCCCTTCTTCTTTCTTCCTTCTTCTCTCTCTCCCCTACCCCTCATATACTCCTCTCTTTCTTTTCCTCTTCTTCATCTCGCCCCCTTTTTTCCTTATCTTCCTATTTGTCTTCTTTTTCCCTATTTTTCTTCTCTTCCCTCACTTCTACCCTATCTCCCTTCTATTCTTTATTCCCTTCTCTTTATCTCTCTATCTTCCTTCTCCTCTTTATCCTGACCACACCATTCTTCATTCTTTCTACTACCACCATTCTCTAATCTACATATCAATACACCGCTACCATGAGAAATTTAACAATGCGTTCAACTTGGGTGCATTTACAACGAAGGCCCGACAATCCATGTCTATCCTCATCCTCAAACGACAACAACAATACAACGCTACTACTGCACAAATCATTCTCTTTTCCATCAACATCAAAAAGTGTTGTGATTGTTAACACGGCAATAGTAGTGGCTTATTCTCAAAGTGCCTTTCGCTTGGCAATGGTATGTGTAACGCGGAGGTTAATCGCAGTTGGCCAGGCAAGGTGATGGGTCCGAACGGCTACGAATTCTAAGAACTGCGTTCGAATATTGACTTTAGCCTGGCCAATTCCCGAGAGGCCTGCGGCCCGGAATTCCTAAATATACAGTTGTGCCCCGGAGAGGGGTTTAGCTGGACTAACTCCTAGTGACAACGTAGTTCCTGGGCTCTGGGCCCACCCCCGCCAGTCCTTCCTTCCCGCACGTGACCCCTCTACCCTGGTCCGGCTGCCCCCCTTACAGTATGTTCGGTGGTGATTGTTTGTCTTGTAACTACTTCTCCATAACACTCTGACGAAAAGGTTGGTGTTGTTATTCCTCAACTCACCAAGGAAAACGTACAACTGTTTGCGGCTCGGGAAATCCATCATTACATTCTTCTTTTCAAGAACGAACAACAGAAGCACAAATCTTTACGTACTAGCAAGAAGCGTAAGTACGAACCTACCATGAAAATGAATAAGCACATATCTACCTATCTAGATCAACTGTGTGCGACAAGAGATCTGTGAGGGACAGCGGTAAGGTTAGTATAATCTGTGGAGCTGTGCTGTTGTGACGCGGGTCGTATATAACTAAAGACCTAACCTGTAAAACGAGGCGTGACGACAGTCTAGTAACGGACTGCACGGGATAAGGGTCAATAGTATTGAGGCGCGGAAACGTAGTTCAATTCAGCTTATAATTGATTATGGTCGCAAGGGTCGCTATGCTTCTATTCCTTCTTCCTTCCCTAACTTCCCGGGCTTGCGATCCTCTTTATAATCCTCTCCTCCGGCCTTCGAAGGGCCTAATGTAATATCGTTATAGTGTGTTCGGGCTTGTTATTTGTCTAATTCCGACCACCGGAATAGCTAATGTCTCAGGGCATCTGGTTTCGTTGTTTGGTTCGTGAGTCACCACGGTGGGAGTGTGTGTTCTTGGGCTTTGAACTCTGCTTTCCCATATA
>JAJFDK010000275.1:0-10464 GCA_028637775.1 Xylariaceae sp. X167
CGATGCGTTGCTCGCCAGACTGTCGCAATGAGTTCAAGAACTCATTCTTGTTGAGGGTGATGGGGGGCGGCGGGGCCGCCATGGCTGTGAAGAATCACGAAGCCGGACGAAGCTCAAGAAGATGAGCAGAAAGTCGTGATAGCACAAAGTGCGGCGGTGAAATGGACCCACTTTTCCGAAAGAAAAAAGTGAAAGGAGGGAAGTCCGTGTTTATTGTGATGGAGATGATGATGATGATGATATATTAACGTCTGGTGGCTATGCGGGGCGAAGGCCCGCCTACCTACGACCGATAATCGATCCTTGTAGACGGCACGGCGCGAAAGCCGGCGTTCCTGCTGACAAAAGAAATGAAACAAAAACAAACAGACTAGATGAAAAACAAAATAAGTCAGAGGCGACGGGCATGCCCATCGCCAATCAATCCCGAGGCACTACAGCGCGCAGGCTACCCTTCCTCCTGCCGTCTCGCCGCCAAACCATGCCAGAAGCTCTTGAACCTGGTGCCACCTTCCGGCCCCAGGAGAGCATCCATATCCTCGCCAGGCTTCAGCCCACTCCGTTCCACCTTGGCCTGTGTGTAAGGGCACACGCGCCAGTGCCCTTGCTCAACCATCTCTCCGCATGCACACACTTTGATCGACCCTGGCACATGGCCAAAGCGGGTGTGGTATGCGGCAAAGTTCCCGTGCCCTGACCGCTCAGACAGCAGCCGGTGCAAGGTCCGTCTGGGCAGCCAGAGCTGGTCTGGCCTTCTGCCCACCTTGAGTCCCAGTCCCTTGTACGAGTCCGGCTGGTGTTGCGCCCACCAGTCCGAGAACAGGGCCTTGGCCTGGGCCTTGGCTTCCCTGCGGACAGTCGTCAGCGTTGGGAGCCAGGGCTCAGAGAGAGGAGGCTGCGGGTGCTGAGACAAAAGGCCAGCAAGCCTGTCTGCCTCCTCATTGCCCGTAATGCCGGCGTGGCCTGGGGACCAATGCAGAGACACCCTGTGACGCCCTATGCGCTCCACGTGGTGCCGGAATTCCAGAAAGCGAGCCTGTGAATTGTCAGAGGCCCGGCCAAGCAGCTGTTGAAGGACAGCCGTATTGTCCAAGCAAAAGATAACCCTTCCTCTGTCGCCAATGACAGACAGGTTATCTGCAGCAAACCTAGCAGCTTCTGCGGCTCCAGCCGCTTCAGCATCAAAGACTTGTCCGTCAGGCACATAGCCGTTGGCAGAGTGCACCTTGCGACCATCGCAGAAGGCTGCGAAGCCCCAGGCCGTTGACTTATCCATGGACCCGTCTGAGTAGAGGACGATGTCGTCAGGCGAGAGGCCGGACATGAGAGCTCTGTGAGCCTTGAGGCCCTCTCCTTTGCGTGACACTGGCGAGATCTTGTGAGGTGGGACGCGGTCCAGAAGGGCCGGTCGTGGGCAAGGTCTCGTGAGCAGGGCAGCGGACTGAAGACGGGAAAGTCTCAGAGGCTTGGGGCAAGGGGGCCGGCCGCGGCCAGGCTTACGCACTGGCTGGGGGATTGGAGGGGGCCCAAACGCCCTGTCGACAAGAGGGTGTCTGTGGTCCAGAGCTCGGAGCCTAGCAGAGAAGCGCAGCCGAGCTTGCTCCAACAGTACTTCAGCAGGAGGCAGGTTGGCCTCGCGGTGAAGGATGGGGATGGGAGTGGTCTTCCAGACTGGAAGAGCTGCCCGACAGGCCTGTCTGATGGCTTTGTCAATCTTCTCGACGTGGTAGCCTTGTCTGGTTGACACCACTTTGCCGGCAAACCTTTCTGACTCACGGGTGAGCCCAGGCCACCAAGCCTCGCTGCCAAAGAGAGCAACAGGAGGAACGCAGGCAGCGGCAGCCTTTGCCACTGCGTGAGGAGGAGCTCCCTTCAGCATCTTGTTGAGAGAGCGGAGGTGGTTCGCCACTTTGTAAGCCCGGGCACTCCAGTGCTCGACGTGGTGACGGAAAGTGAGCTTGGAGTCAAAGAACACCCCGAGCCAGCGGACTGGCTTCTGTGACGGCTCAACAATGAAGTCACCGGAGCACACGATGTCCTCTGGCGGGTCGCCTTTGCGGTAGAAGTGCAGGAGCTCGCTCTTCTCAGGCTCAAAGGTGATGGCGTTGTCTTGGCCCCAGTCGAGGAGCTCCCGGACGAGCGTGGAGAGACGGCTGCTTGTCTGGCGGTGGTCTTGCCCTACTTCTGCCAGGTTAATGTCGTCAGCATAACCAAAGCGTGCTCTCACGTCCCCCATCTTGAAACATGGCGCGATGAACAGCATGAAGAGAATGGGGGAGATTGGCGAGCCCTGAGGCACACCGCACGAGAGAGGGAGAGATGGGGCCGTGACACCCTCCATGCGAACAGAAGCCGATCTGTCCAACATGAAGGAGTCCACTCAGCGGACAAACGCTGAGTTCCAGCCCTGTTCCCTAAGGCGCTTGACCAGCCGGCCGCGCAGGATGGTGTTGAAGGCTCCTGCGACATCCAGAGTTAGCATTGAGGCCACCTGACCTCTGGCAAAAGCGTGTTCCACGTCGTGAACCACGGCAGCCGTGAGGTCAGTAGACGAGCGCTTGGGGAGGGCTCCAAACTGCTGCGGGCTGAGCACCCCCTCATTGATAGCAGTGGTAGAGATGCGCCGTGCGATGAGCCTCTCCAGCCCCTTGCCCATGCAAGAGAGCAGCGAGATGGGGCGCCAAGACTTCACAGAAGTAAAGTCCGCCTTCCCCACCTTGGGCAGCATCACGATTTCTGCTCGCCGGAAAGCCCGAGGGTGGTAGCCGTAGACCAGGCAGGCCTCATACAAGGTCCTGACGCGGGAACCAATGCTAGGCCAGATGTGATTCAGAGTGGCCGTGTCCAGGCGGTCTTGACCAGGCGTAGACTTCTTGGCTCCAACACATGCCTCCTCTGCCTCCTCCAGAGTCACCTCTGTCCGCCAGGGGAGAGTTTGGGCTGGGGGGTTGGGAAGGACCTCCCATGGGTCAGCGATGTCGTCGCCTGCTGCGCGGGTGGCCAAAACCTTCTCGCGGAGCAGAGAGATCTTCTCTGAGGTGTCTGTGAAGAGCCGACCTTCGTGCTGTATTGGGGGGGAACGAAACCTGTCTGTCAGCTTGTGCCAGCCCGTGATGCCGAAGATGTCAGCATTTGACTCTGCACCGCTTATCATTTCTGCCCAGTAGTTAGCTTTTGCGCGGCGTATGATGCCGCGATATGCCTCCCTGCGCTGCTGGAGGGTGTCAGGGTCGAGGGAGTCTCGCTCAGCAGCAAGCCGCTTCTGAGCCTCCGCACACTCCTCTGTCCACCAGGAGGCCTCTTTGCCCTTCCCAAAAGAGGGGACGGCTGCGGCTTTGAAAGCCAGGCCAAGGACATGCAGCAGTGACTCCGTGAAGGGCTCGATATCATCCTGCGAGGAGATGGTGCTGCGAGCAAGCTCAATGGTCTCTGCGACTGTCCCTACAAAGAAGGGTAGCCGATCAAGACGCAGTACCATCTTTGGCGCCAGCTTGGGAGCTCTGAGGCCGAGGGGAACGGTTGCCATAATGGAGTAGTGATCCGAGCCTGTGTATAGTGAGTGGTCAACCCAAGCTGAGGAGCCTGAGACATTGGAGAAGAACAAGTCGAGCGTGTTCCCTCTCTCATGTGTAGGCTCTCCGACAATGTGCTGCTCCAGGCTGTGACGGTCAGCCCAACGGGCCACTCGTCTGCCAGCAGGAGAGTTGCTGCGTCCTGGCTGCCAGGTCCAGTGAGCGGCGTTGAAGTCCCCAGCCACGACGCACCTTGCTGGGGGCTCCCAATCTTCCAGCTCTGTCAGTACCTCATCACCACCCGATGGTGAGCGGTAGATGTTAGCAAAAGAAACCCCTTCCACCTGCACAAAGCAAGCCTCGGCAGACGAGAAAGGGCGAAACTGGGCGGCAGAGAGGGACTTGCGAGTGTAGACGAGCACCCGCGGGATGGTAGCCCAGTCTTCCACTGGGGAGAATGCCTCAAAGCCGGGGTGGTTTTTGGTTAGTCTGCGGACGCCTTTGCGCATAACCCACGGTTCTTGCACGAGGATGACGTCCACCTTCTTGTCCCAGGCAAGGTTCAGGGCAGTATCGTGATGCTGCCCTGATGTCTGGGTGTTGACTTGTAGGACGCGAAGAAAGGCCTTCTTGCACTTCTTCCTACTAGAAGTGAGGCCTCTGCCAGCTGATTGTGCTGGCATTAGAGCTCTTCGAGGGGGTCCGGAGAGCTCAGGACTCGTTTTCTAGCCGAGGCCCCACGAGCTGCCGAGGAGGCAGCCGCAGGGAGCCCGGCGCTTAGAAGGGGAGTGCCAGGAGTAGGGCGGGCGGGAGCAGGGGAGAGGATAGGAGGAGGGGCAGCCGCGGGTGCAGCTGTCACCATTCCTGTGGAGAGGCCCCAAGGGTCCGTGACCCCATTCCAGGCGCCGTCGCCTGACCATGGGTTAGGATTGGGGGCTGGAGTAGGAGTAGGAGTTGGAGTGTCGTCCTCAGACTCAGTCTCTGTCTCAGTCTCCGTCTCCGTCATGTCCGTGTCCTCCTCGCTCATCAAGAGCTTGGCCTTCCAAGCTGGCATGGGGGGAGGAGTAGGGTCCGGCTGCCGCGGCTGAACATTCGTGATGACAGGAGAGCTGCCACCAGATGACGACGACGCCGCCATGGCCAGGAGGTCCTCAGTGAGGATGTCACTCATGGAGACATCTGCAGCCGCAGGTGAAGCCTGGGGCACCTGGGTCACCGGCGTGACTGCGACAGGCGAGGCAGCGCGTCCGGGATCAGGCACCACTGCCTGGGCAGCAGGATGATGATGATGATATATTAACGTGCGGCGATAACTGGGGGGGGGCGGAGCCCCCCGTATCTACGACCGATAAGCGATCCTTATGCACGGCACGGCGCGAGAAGCCGGCGTTCCTGCTGACCAAGGAAATCCTCCACTACCTCAAAATTACGTACAACCGGCCCTGATTCCAGCAGTGCAGCGCACCATTCATAGGAAAACCTCCCAGAGGGCAAAACCTAGAGAAGCCGGAAAAACAACTCGCGAGAAAGAGACCAGATTACCTCCGTCCCTTTCCCCTACTTCCTCCTGATGGCGCGAGGCCGCAAGCGTCAGCGGCCTCTACGGGATCAACCCCAAACTGCACCATGTCGTGAAACACGGCCTCGGGGTCCCTGTTAGAACGAGGACCGTTGGTGGTCTGATACCAAGCAACGTATTCCTCAATTGACATGTACCGCAGGTTCGGATCGCGTTGAGGCGTCCGTGGCTGCAGTGGGGACCGTTGACGATACTCAACGATTCCGCTCCGCAGAGGAGGGCTGCGCTCTGAGTCCTTGCCCGCCAGGGCAGGAGCAGCGCTGGGCACCGTAGCAGGTGCCTTACCCTTCCCCTTCTTCTTGATTGCTGGTGCAGGCGCCAGCGGCGCCTGCTCCTCTTGCTCCTCCATGTCCACATCCTGAACAGGTGTCACGGACTTCCCTCCTTTCACTTTTTCTTTCCGGAAAAGTGGGTCCATTTCACCGCTGCACTTTGCACTATCACGACTTTTTGCTCATCTTTTTGGGCTTCGTCCGATTTCGTGATCTTCACAACCATGGCGGCTCCGCCGCCCCCCCTCAACAAGAATGAGTTTTTGAACTCATTGCGACAGTCTGGCGAGCAGCGCATCGCCACCGTCCAGGCACGCCTGGAGGCAACAACGGCATTTCTGAATGCCATTGACTCCACCTTGGAGTCTTTTACCACCGTCACCCTCCAAAGTGTTGGAAGGGATCTTGGAGCGTCCCTCCAAGGTTTTCTTCTCTCACAACTGGAGGGGGGGATCCCTTTGACCCCCAAAACCGCCAAGTCCCCTGACCCCGCTCGCCAAGAGCCCAGCCGCCCCCCTGCAGCTTCTGCTGCAGTCTCCACACACACCTCACCCACCTGGGCCTCCATTGCGCGCCGTGGCCATGCCACTCACCCGACAAAGCCGTCAGCCTTCCTGGCGACGCCTCCCTCACCCCAACCTAGTGGAGATCGCTCTTTCATTAGGTTGGCCTCCAACTTCACACTGCGGGCCGCGACTCCCGCAGCTATCACCACCTTGCTTGTCGAAGAGACGGGCATCCCCAGGGCACACATCCGTAAAGTGTACCCCATCCGCTCAGGCTTCTGTATTGAAGCCTCAAAACCTGGCTACCGAGCCGACATTGTCGCTCGGGCGCGCACTTACATCCATGAAGGTGCAAACCTTCATGTTGAGCCAGAGGTGGCCTCGGTCACCTACAAGTTAACCCAAGTGCCTGCAACCGTGCAGGCACACAATGGAGAGCGTGCCTCTCTTCCATTGATGGCAAATGAGATCAAGGCTCTCACGAGCCTTGATGCTCGTGTCATCACTGGTAAGAAGGCCGGGGAGTACACCGTTGTGCTCCCAAGAAAAGTTGCCCCGTTCCGTGTCCTTGGCTCGGAACCAGCCAGGCTGATTGAACACTCCCCTCGAGTGTTCACTTGCACCCGGTGCTTTGGGCACCATCACAGTGACAAGTGCAGCTGTGCTGCCATCTGCGGAACATGCGGTGTTCGCAAGGCCTCCCACGGGGAGGAATGCCGCAGCCTTCCGCAATGCCCCAACTGTCTGGGGCCTCATAAGCCGGGCCACTCTGAGTGTCCTTGCTTTCCCAAGGTAAAGAAGGGAGCCATTCGCCGGCTTCCTCATCACGAGCTTCAGGGCCTTCGCAACGCTGGGAAGGCAGCATTCCGAGCAGCGTTGCTGGCTCAGAAGAAGGAGGCGGCAGTTCTAGCACCGGCTGCTGTCGCCTCCCCCACTGACAACAGTGCTTCAGCTCCCCATAGCGGAGGAGGAGCTGTCGCAACGACCACACAGCCCAAGAAGCCCACCACCGTTGGCTTCGCATCACCGCTTATCGCTCCCTCCACACCTGTTCGAGATGTGGACATGGAGGAGGCGCCGGGGCCCTCACGGGCCCCTCTGGCGCCCGCCCCAGCCCTCAAGGAGAAGGGTAAGGCACCTGCTACGGTGCCCAGTGCCACTCCTGCCCTGGCGGGCAGGAACCCCGAGCCCTCCCTCTCAAAGCCAGACCGTCGAATACAGGCAACGGTCACCACTGCAGCCTCGGACACCTCAGCGTGATCCTAGGCTGCCATATCGGACTTTGTTGGAATTCGGTGAGAACTTCACCGGTCCATACGATACACCGCGGTTGATGGTTCAGGCCATGGTGGATTTCGGGTGTGACCCTGACGAGGCGGCGGCGTACTATGGCATTGATAACATCAATGCAGAGTCGTCGTCGTCTTGGAAGCCTAGGAAGAAGTGGAAGGGTCGGAAGTAGCTGGTTAAGGTGGCCGGTTATAGGTTTTTGTCTTTTCCCAGCAGGATTTCTTTCTCCCGGCTCCGGCAGGTTTCTCCCCTCGTGGTTTCCCTGCCGGCCCTTGTCTGGCTGGAATCAGGGCCGGGCTCGACGCATGTTCCGTCCCCATTTTTGTTTTTCTTTCCTATGTCAGCAGGAACGCCAGCTTGTCGCGCTGTGCCGTCTTCAAGGATCGATTATCGGTCGTAGGTAGGCGGGGGCTCCGCCCCCCGCATAGCCATTAGACGTAAATATATCATCGTCATCATCATCCTGAACAGGTGTGGAGGGAGCCGCCGGTGAAGCGAAGCCGACCTTGGTGGGCTTCTCGGTCGATGTAGTTGCCCCAGCTCCTGTGCCGCCAACAGGAAGAGGGGGGCTGACAGCTGAGTCGGATGCAGTGTCGGGAACTACTGCTCCATTCTTCTGAGCCAGCAATGCTGCACGGAAAGCTGCCTTCCCAGCACCACGGCGGTTCTGAAGTTCGCTGTAAGGGAGGCGTCGGACAGCTCCCTTCTTCACCTTGGGGAAGCAAGGACACCCGGAGTGTCCTGGCTTGTGAGGCCCCAGACAGTTGGGGCATTGCGGGACTTTGCGGCACTCCTCCCCGTGAGAGGCCTTGCGAACACCGCATGTCTCGCAAATAGCAGCAGAGCTGCACTTGTCAGTGTGATGGTGCCCAAAGCACCAAGTGCAAGTGAACACTCGAGGAGAGTGCTCAATCAGCCTGGCAGGTTCCGAGCCAAGGACGCGGAACGGGGCAACTTTCCTTGGGAGTACAACGGTGTACTCCCCGGCCTTCTTACCAGCGATGACACGAGCATCAAGGCCCGTGAGAGCCTTGATCTCATTCGCCATCAGTGGAAGAGAGGCACGCTCTCCATTGTGTGCCTGCACGGTTGCAGGCACTTGGGTTAACTTGTAGGTGACCGAGGCCACCTCTGGCTCAACATGAAGGTTTGCACCTTCATGAACGTAGGTACGTGCCCGAGCGACAATGTCAGCTCGGTAGCCAGGTTTCGAGGCTTCAATACAGAAGCCCGAGCAGATGGGGTACACTTTGCGGATGTGTGCCCTAGGGATGCCTGTCTCTTCGACAAGCAAAGTGGTGATGGCTGCGGGAGTCGCGGTCCGCAGTGTGGAGTTGGAGGCCAACCTAATGAAAGAGCGATCTCCCTTAGGCTGGGGTGAGGGTGGCGTCGCCAGGAAGGCTGACGGCTTTGTCGGGTGGGCGGCGTGGCCGCGGCGTGCAATGGAGGCCCAAGAAGAGGAAATGGGCAAGGTGTGAGTGGGGACTGCAGCAGAAGCTGCAGGGGGGCGGCTGGGCTCTTGGCGAGCGGGGTCAGAAGACTTGGCGGTTTTGAGGGTCAAGGAGATCCCCCCCTCCAGTTGTGAAGGAAGGAAACCTTGGAGGGACGCTCCAAGATCCCTTCCAACACTTTGAAGGGTGACGGTGGTAAAAGACTCCAAAGTAGAGTCAATGGCATTCAGGAATGCCGTCGTGGCTTCCAGGCGCGCCTGGACGGTGGCGATGCGTTGCTCGCCAGACTGTCGCAATGAGTTCAAGAACTCAGTCTTGTTGATGAGGGGCGGCGGAGCCGCCATGTTTGAGGAAGGGGCACGGCCCGGACGATGATGATATATTAACGTCTGGTGGCTATGCGGGGCGAAGCCCCGCCTACCTACGACCGATAATCGATCCTTGTAGACGGCACGGCGCGAGAGCCGGCGTTCCTGCTGACAAAGGAAATAAAACACAAATAACCTAAACGAAAAACAAAAAGAAGCCGGAGGCGACGGGCATGCCCGTCGCCAATCAATCCCGAGGCACTACAGCACGCAGACTACCCTTCCTCCTGCCGTCTTGCTGCCAAACCATGCCAGAAGCTCTTGAATCTAGTGCCGCCTTCCGGCCCTAGGAGAGCATCCATATCCTCGCCAGGCTTCAACCCACTCCGTTCCACCTTGGCCTGTGTGTAAGGGCACACGCGCCAGTGCCCCTGCTCAACCATCTCCCCGCATGCACACACTTTGATCGACCCTGGCACATGGCCAAAGCGGGTGTGGTATGCGGCAAAGTTCCCGTGCCCTGACCGCTCAGACAGCAGCCGGTGCAAAGTCCTTCTGGGCAGCCAGAGCTCATCTGGCTTCTGCCCACCTTGAGTCCCAGTCCCTTGTAAGAGTCCGGCTGGTGTTGCGCCCACCAGTCCGTGAAAAGGGCTTTGGCCTGCGCCTTGGCCTTCCTGCGGACAGTCGTCAGTGTTGGGAGCCATGGCTCAGAGAGAGGAGGCTGTGGGTGCTGAGACAAAAGGCCAGCGAGCCTGTCCGCCTCCTCATTGCCCGCGATGCCGACGTGACCTGGGGACCAGTGCAGGGACACTCTGTGGCGCCCTATGCGCTCCACGTGATGTCGAAACTCCAGAAAGCGAGCCTGCGAGTTGTCAGAGGCTCGGCCAAGAAGCTGTTGAAGGACAGCTGTATTATCCAAGCAAAAGATAACTCTTCCTCTGTCACCAATGACAGACAGGTTATCTGCAGCAAACCGAGCAGCTTCTGCAGCTCCAGCTGCTTCAGCATCAAAGACCTGTCCGTCAGGCACATAGCCGTTGGCAGAGTGCACCTTGCGGCCATCGCAGAAGGCTGCAAAGCCCCAGGCTGTTGACTTATCCATGGACCCGTCCGAGTAGAGGACGATGTCGTCAGGCGAGAGGCCGGACATGAGAGCTCTGTGAGCCTTGAGGCCCTCTCCCTTGCGTGACACTGGCGAGGTCTTGTGAGGCGGGACGCGGTCCAGAAGGGCCGGCCGCGGACAGGGTCTTGTGAGCAGGGCAGCAGACTGGAGACGGGAAAGTCTCAGAGGCTTGGGGCAGGGGGGCCGACCGCGGCCAGGCTTGCGCACTGGCTGGGGGACTGGAGGGGCCCCAAAGGCCCTGTCGACGAGAGGGTGTCTGTGATCCAGAGCTCGGAGCCTGGCAGAAAAGCGCAGCCGGGCCTGCTCTAAGAGCACCTCAGCAGGGGGCAAGTTGGCCTCACGGTGCAGGATGGGGATGGGGGTGGTCTTCCAGACTGGAAGAGCTGCCCGGCAGGCCTGCCTGATGGCTTTGTCGATTTTCTC